>OZ018393.1:41097064-41122655 GCA_963969525.1 Ontholestes murinus | reverse complement strand
TTAAAATATTTAATATCTTTTCATATCTGTGCATTGCGGAAATTATTTTTAATGGTTTTAATGTTAAAAGGGCTATTGATAATATGTTTTTGAATCTTTGTTAATAGAATACATACGTTGTTATAAATGATAATTTTTATTTAATTGAAAATTTGTAGTTACTTGAAATTTATGTAATCAATAATTGTAGAGAATTAAAATGTGAACAAATTATTAAGAATAGCCTTTTCTGTAAACCTCATAGTTTTCGAGTAAAATCTAGAGAAAGTACTATGATGGCCACATCACCATTTTTACTTTCCCTATATAGTATATATAGGGGGAGTATTTTTTTCGTGATTTTTTTTGATTTTTTTTTTAGTAACATATATACAGGGTTATTCACGCTATACGGCACGGAATATTGTGGCCAAAATACGTGACTTTCAAAAAGTTTCACTTTGGGGATATATGGGGGTCTATTAGGGCTACTTTTCAAAATTACTTTCATTATATACAGGGTGTCCCAAAAACCCTAAAAGTATCAAAGTTGTGTTTTTTTAATGAAGCACCCTGTATTTTATTGCATTTTTGGATCCTTCGATCAAAATAAGTGTGTGTTTTAATAAGGTTTTTATTACTTAAACCTTAAGGTTTTTGAAATAATTTGAATTTTGTAAAAATTTAACCTTAGTTTCAAATACTTAAAAAGTAATTAAGTTATGCATACCAAATTCACACTGAAATGTAACAATAGATCATATTTTATTTTCCAAGTATAATAAATTTGACATTTTATACCGGGTGTAAAAAATTTGGAATTAAACAAATGAGAACTTTAAATGGCTATAACTTCATTTATTTAAATGGAACGCTATATTTATTAATTTATCAGCAAATGCACGTTTTAATTACCTATCAAATGGTATTTATATCTTAAATGTTAAGTCTTCTCATTTTTACAGAAAACGCCAAAATATTGTTTATTGGACCGTTTTAGTACTTTTTAAGTAAAAATTTTAATGTATCTAGTTTTCTATGGTATTTAAAAACGTCAGATAATTAATTTAGTATGCCACTTCAGTTTAAAAAGCCTGTCTTTTGTTATAGTTGTCTTATTTTGCATTTTTGTGTTAGATCGTTAGTAATCGTTATTGTTTGAACATCGCTGTTGTATTTTTTGGTAAAAAATGAAGATTTACTCAAAATAAGGGGGTATTGGCATTATCTTTATGCTTGGAAAATGTCATCAAAATTGTTTATTGGCTTGTCGAGTTTATACTTAAAGGTTTCCCGAAAGAAATCACCCTAAGCCAGCCATTTTTGAGAGACTATTAAACCAATTTAAAGAAATTGGAAGTGTCAGTTATAAAAACCCCAGTATTAGAAAATCTGTGTAAATTTTCATTTTTTACTATTAAATACAACAACGATGTTCAAACAATAACGATTACTAACGATCTAACACAAAAACGCAAAATAACACAGCTATAACAAAAGACAGGCTTTTTAAACTAAAGTAACAGACTAAATTAATTATCTTACGTTTTTAAATGCGATGGAAAACTAGATACATTAAAATTTTTACTTAAAAAGTACTAAAACGGTGCAATAAACAATATTTTGGCGTTTTCCGTAAAAACGAGAAGACTTAACATTTAAGATATAAATACCATTCGATAGGAAATTAAAACGTGCATTTGCTGGTAAATTAATAAATATAGCCTTCCATTTAAATAAATCAAGTTATAGCCATTTAAAGTTCTCATTTGTTTAATTCCAATTTTTTTACACCCGGTATAAGATGTCAAATTTATTATACTTGGAAAATAAAATATGATCTATTGTTACATTTCAGTGTAAATTTGGTATGCATAACTTAATTACTTTTTAAGTATTTGAAACATGAAAATTAGGTTAAATTTTTACAAAATTCAAATTATTTCAAAAACCTTAAGGTTTAAGTAATAAAAACCTTATTAAAACACACACTTATTTTGATCGAAGGATCCAAAAATGCAATAAAATACACGGTGTTTCATTATAAAAAACACAACTTTGATACTTTTAGGGTTTTTGGGACACCCTGTATATTATGAAAGTAATTTTAAAAAGTAGCCCTAATAGACCCCCATATATCCCCAAAGTTAAACTTTTTGAAAGTCACGTATTTTGGCCACAATATTCCGTGCCGTATAGCGTGAATAACCCTGTATATATAATAATGGATTTATTTCCCAACAGAAACAATAATTCTATTTACAGGGAAAATATATAATAACAAAATGGAAGTGAAAGTAACAATTTGGCTATATTTAATTATGGTTGAAAAAATAACTGAACAGTTTAAGAAAAGGGCAAATAATTACAACAGTTCACAATCTTTGCTTTTAGAAGTAGTAATAGAATCTCCAAAAATATCAATTGAATTATTAGTTTATATTACTTATTTAAATTAAGAGTAATACAGAAATAATGAATATTTTGTTTTGTTGAATCAATGGAGGCTAAACACCTAGATTTAACTACCTTTGCGCACTATTTTTTGTTTTTTTATTCTTTGATTGTTTTGTGAAATATTATGCAAATGATATTGTTGCATAGGAGACTCCGTCAAATAAATTATTATTATTATTGGAGGGAATGCTTACAAACCTCCGAATGTGGAACATAGATGCGCTGATTATTGTATTATTAGTTGTTACTTTAATAATATTTCCTATTTTCTAAGTCCCGTAAGTTAATGACTTCATTAATATCTTTTTTATGTATAACACATTTCCTCTTTTCTAAATTAAAAAAATCATTCTTTCCCTGTAGATAAGCGAATTATAATTTCATATTATCCGTCCTTGGAAAACGTTAATCCACTACCTGAGATGCCCAAATTTATAATATAAATAGATATACACGTTGTCCCCTGAAATTTTGAATATGCGTAATGTAATGTGTTTGTATTATAACTCGATTATTATTATTGGTTGCTATGGTTGTTGCTGTAATATGCATGTCAATTTTACATTTTGAAGCTATAATGTTAACAGGAATTTTATGATCATCTGGGATATTATTTGGCTCAACAAGGAGATATTTTCAAACAATATGAACATTGTAGTTATTTTTATTCGTTACGTCAGCATTGTGTCTGTAAAAATAGTAATATTAAAATAACGTGTAAATATGTTACATTTTGATTCGCTATTTTATTACAAATTAGAAATTACTAATTATTTCCTGTTGGTCAGTCCATTAATATATATGACGAGCGTGATAACTATAAATTGCTAACTGTTGTGTCGTAATTATGTAATTATTGCATCATATTCTCAACATGCATGCATGCATGCATGTATATTCAATTCTATTAGCATTTGTTTATATTTAAAACAGTTTATTACTAGAACACCACTTATTCAAACGAATTAGATCTTCCTGCATCTTATGACAGTCATCACGAGTAAAAATTGTTTTATACATTTTGAGATCGTCTGCGCATAATAAAAACCCGCAGTTTATTAATATCTTTTATGTCATTAATAAAAATATTAAATATTAATATTTCGAAAAAAGGAAAGAAAGTAAAAAATAAAATAATACATTATTTTATTAATATATTACGTACAAATTACAAAAGAAATAATTTTATAAAGAATGGAGAAAATATTATTTAAGTCTACTTCCAAGGTCTGAACAATGGTTACTTTGCATCTGTAAAATAGTTATCTAATATTTAAAAGGATCAAATTGTTTACCTGTAATCAAATTTATGTATTTATAATTATAAACATGTTTTTTTTTACGAGAGGAAATCTTCAAAAGACTGGTGCCTACCGACTAAAACCTCTCCTCAAGCTCCTCCAGGCTACCATATCTTTTACGGGACTTGATTTCTCCTACTCCCACGGCCGGAAATATGGAATATTCACATTGTCCCTTTCCGGCTCGGGATGTCTGATTTGTTGAATTTCATCTGAAAATATAATTAATAATTAAATAATTTTTAAATTTTATATTCGAAATATTTTAAAATTGCTTACCTCTCCTGGGTAAAATATGATTAATCATATCATCAGCGTAATGGCTCACCCTGTGTAAAAATTCG
This sequence comes from Ontholestes murinus, assembly GCA_963969525.1. Lineage (NCBI taxonomy): Eukaryota > Metazoa > Arthropoda > Insecta > Coleoptera > Staphylinidae > Ontholestes > Ontholestes murinus. The sequence continues at coordinate 41,118,574 of OZ018393.1, read as the reverse complement.
GCAACATTTCCACGCTCCCTAAAGTTTTCTTGTTCTGCAACTAATTAAAATGTTAATGTAATTTAGTTTAAAGGTATATTTTTAGGTATTTACCAATTCTGGCATCGAGGCGCCTGTATTTCAATTTTGGCCTGTGCGCTGGTTCAACATTATTTAAATGTCTTCGAAGTTTTATTGCGGCAGAGTTATTATTTCTTTTAATGAACTGTGCAAATTGCCAAAAATTAGGATGCCTTGGCAAAGCCGCGTTAATTCTCTTGTGGAAGCTCTCCACAGCATTATTTGTGCGATAGGGAGCTCCCACAAGAGATATATTAGCGTTACTTCATTGGCGACCCCAATAATTGCAAAATTGTATTGCAATTTCTGGGGATATTGCCAATAGAGTATCATCTAATAACCGAGCGGCTTCTTCCAAGGCATCGGCTGGTAATAACGGCATTACCATATATTTTTTAATAACTCCCCGCAATAGTCCTTGTTGAAAAATGCCAAGTTCACGACCTAAAATTAAAAAAGAAGCTTTAAAAGTTTTTATAATATAATTAAACAAGTAACAAACTTTTGAATAAAATGGCGCGGGTGTAATGGAACCAGCACCCAAAAAGGTTTGCCTCGGGAAATGTTGTACGAGCTGCCTGGCGAATAGAAATTTCGTAATCAGCCATTACGGAAACAACGTTTAAATCTGCAAAATAAAGAAAAGAAAAAAATAGTAACGTACATAATGATCTCAATGTCTTATGGTTTAAAAATGTACTTACCCTCTATGTTATCACGGAAATAATTTAAAACTTGACAATATGCCTGTCTTGTCTTGTTCTGCATCAGGACGTACATAGTGGGGAATGCCTAAAATAAATAAAAAAAATACACATTTTTAGAATATTGTTAATGATTTTTCAATAAATCTTACCATTTTTTCATGTATCATATGTATAGTGAACAATTGACACGCATTAATTGTATTTGGCACAGACTTAAATGTGCCATCAACTGCCACATTGATATCTTTAATATTATGCAATATAAATAAGTTAATTATTTGTTGCGACATCCAAATCAAAATACTATCTTCTATGCAGATCCTCAAAAAGTTTCCCCCTTCTATATCTTTCGCGATGTGAGAATAACTGAAAGTGATATATATGAATATATATTTATGCAACAAAAATTTAAAACTTACACTGGCTCTTGCATTATATTAAACGCAAGCAGCAACGATGTTGGAATTTCTGGTTTCCTTTCTCCTCCTTCTATACATCATTTGAAATGCATTTCGGTAGGAAACATGACTTCCTCCTATAAGAAAAAAATAGACACCATTATGATAAACCATTTCCTCTTGTAAAACTATCTCTTTGTACGGTTGAAGGCTCTCTGCAGATTTATTACAAATAGATCTTTTAAATTTAATTGTTTCAGTTTCGTCTTCATTGGCTTCGTGGTTATGTACGTTTAGTTCAGTAGTTATATTTTCACACACTTTTGCACTTCCCGTACACTGACGATTTCGGCAACGCAAAAAAGTAGTTCCATTAGAGTCGTAGCGCTTTACGTAAACATACATATTAAAAATGTAAAAAGTTTTGGATGAATGTTGAATAATTTCCATGTTGACAGTTTAGTCTTTCAAATAGAACCGATGAAGATTTGAAAATTGTGTTAAAAGGAAAACATTTGCTTATTTTATTACTCTCACTAAATATATAATAGATTGGTAAATCTTTTCTATGAATATTTGTGAATTGGAAAATACCAAATTATAAATAAGTAAAAATTGAAAAACATACCCGACCCCAATTGATAGATGTGCCTATGCATTTATTAAAGGTATTAAGAATGTACTTTCCCATTAACACCCTAAAAATCGAGTAAACGTGAAATTACTACGGCTCATCGGCGTGCGAACTACCGATTTTTATTTTAGGGCACGATTGTAAATTTTTTCTTTTAATACTTAATCGCCTATGCATTTATTAAAGGTATTAAGAATATAATTTATGTACGTAAATGTAAATTTTGTATAAAATTATTATTTACAAAATAGATATTAATTTAATTAATTGCCCTATTTATACAATAATTTTATTATATACAAATAAAAATAAATATAATATATAAAATTATACACACACCTTCAAAATCAGTAACTGGGTTCTAACTTCTAACTACATCCATGTTTTATCTAAACAATGTTTCTAACAATTCCTGATAAAGGAGTGTACTCGATAACTGCATCGCAAATAATGAGGCAGTAGGCTCATGTGTTATCATTAAATGGATCATCCGCTTCCAATTCAACTTTTAAATCAACCTTTCATTTTGTTTCGAGAGATCAAATACTTGCAGGATTCTATGTTTGAACTCGTTAAAATCTAAATATGGATCTAGATCTTGACCATTGTTATTCGATCCGCAATAACTGTCTCGAAATCTTGTATATATCTGATATGCAAGTAAATAATCTCCACCTCTGATATCTAGATTCAAGTTATCGTAAGGGTATTATTCAGAATTTAAATGTACCTTAATGTTTCGATTGATTGATTCTTAGGGTTTTATAGGGCACTTCGACATCTTTGGTCATTCGCGCCGCGAACAAGTGAAACGCCGATGTTATGAATAAAATGGTATCTTATACTAATATCACAGATCAGTTCAGTATTTGACAAGAAACGAATAATTTGAACGACAATAAAGCTACAAACGTGTAAATTGTGTTTGTAGTATCACAAATAAAATATTGCACTTCTACAAATAACACTAATATCATAGATCGTTAAAATAAGCATATTGGACATTCACAAATTAAATAAATAAATATATAAATTGTTAAAACTATAAATATAAACAAATAAAACTATGTATATGCGTGTATAAGGCGCATTTACATTAAAAGAAACATCCCAAAATCTCCTTTAGAGTATTTGGGAGATTTAATTGTATCCTGGAATCGCTAAATTGAATACAGTCTAGTAATACATGCTTTACAGAGATTTAAACATGACAAGTATCGCACATTGGGACATCTGATTGATTAAACTCATGCGAAATGCGGCAGTGGCCAATGCGAAATCTTGCAAGCACAACTTCCTCTAGGCGGTTTGCCCGACTGGATGTTGTCCAAGGCTTGACTGTATCCTTGACATCGCGAAGCTTATTTGAAATCAAAGAAAACCACCCCAATTGCCAACTGTTGTCGATCAGCTTCATTAAAGACTGCTTTAAATCGTTACATGTAAATGTATTAATAAAACACCCACTAGTGCGAACACCATTAGCTGCTTCACCTGCCTGTTCATTACCTACAATGCCCACATGGCTTAGCACCCAAAGGAAGCTCACAATATTATCCTGCATCTTCAGTGTTGTCAGTAATTCCTGAATATCGGATACATGTCGAGAAACCCACTCGACATGTAATGATGCAAAGACTTCAATGAGCTCAAAGAGTCTGTAAATATGACAATTCTTTCATGTCTGAATCGTAGCGAATTGTGCAGGGCTTGTTTGATGGCACATAATTCGCTTGTAAATATACTGTAGATGTCTGGCAGTTTATGAGAGGAATTGCTAAAGATGAAAGAACCACCACACGAGTCTTCGGATTTGGACCCATCAGTAAAGAAGTTACGCGATGCTCCCAATCTGTCAATATACTCGTAGAAACGTTGCTAGTAAAATAAAGGATTTGTAATGGTCTTCTTATAGAATGATAATGACAAATCGACTTCCGGACGGGGTACTTTACAAGGAGCAAATGCTAACTGTTGTTTTGTTATAATTGATATATCGCAGTTGTATTCACTCACTAGGACTTTCAGACGTATACCTTATGGGCGTGTTGAGTATGGGCGGGTACTACAGAGGGTAGAATATTTGGGCGAGAATACACAATTATAGGATGGATGATTAGGGTTTCTATACATCTTGCATGCGTATGACAACATTAATTTCTGACGTCGAAGTTGTAGTGATGGATAACCTATTTCAGTATATAAACTAACCACAGGGCTTGTCCTAATTGCTCCAGTTGCTAAACAAAGACAGTAATTATGAACAGTATTAAGTGGCTTGATAAAAATATCACGTGCGGAGCCGTAAACAATACAGTCGTAGTCGACCGTATTAAAAAACGGTACAAAAGAAGGATGGCCGCTCGATCGGCACCCTAAGACGTACCAGGAAGGATTTTCAAGGTATTGGTAAAACGCATACAACTTCCTCTAAGTGTACTAACATGTCGTTTCCAATTTAATTTGGCGTCAAAAATTAAACAGAGGAATTTAACTTCATCGCCAATCGCCAAATGTTCTCTCCGGAAACCGCACTGTTTCTGAGATTCCAGAAACCACAGCAGTCTGTGGTTAACCATTTATTCAAGCAGCTTACAGAGGCAACTAATAAGCTCTATAGGTCGATAACTTGATTCTTCGAGATCTTTACCGGCTTTTAAAATAGGTATCAATATGGCACCACGCCAGGATTCAGGAAAAGTATCGCTTAACCAAATACAGTTAAAAACATCTAAAAGTATAGTCAACTGATCATTTGTTAAATGTTTTAAAAACTGATATTGTATAAGATCCGGCCCAGGAGATGTATTATGGCATTCTCGTAAAACCGAGTCTAGTTCCCATAATGTGAAGGGTTCATTATAGTTTTCGGGATTAACCGACCTAAAATTCAATTTGCGATTTTCAAGTTTCTTTTTTCTAGACCGAAAGTGGTCATTATACCTTTCAGAACTTGAAATATCGGCAAATGTTTGTGCTAGATAATTGCCAACTGCCTGGGGATTAGTCACAATATTTTCATCTACTCTAACGGCGGAAGTAGTACCAGATGGATATACCCCTTGATAGATGAGACATATTTTTGCCATGACTGTTTCTCTTACTCTCATTTATGACTCGCCTTGCAAATGTTTTTGTTTAAAACGATTCAAATTCTGAGCAGTCATGTTTTGTTTGAATTGTCGGAGTGCCTCTTTTCTCTGACAGTTTCTATTGCCTTGGTCTTATATGTTCATGTGACTTTAGGAAAATATTGCACAAAATTGGGAAATGATCACTACCTGAGAGATCCGGAGTGACTTTCCAAGTAAGACTGGGTGTGAGAATGTTATGACATGTATAATAATAGTGAAAAAGTGGTTCATAATAATGGTAACAAACTACTATCTCTTCAACCTGGCTTGTTCTGAATTGTTACTACTGCTATCAGCGCTGCCACAGGATATCTATTCGATCTGGTCACGTTATTCTCACATACCGGGTTTCACATTCTGTAGTCTGTGTGCAGAGACTTCCGGGATTGCACACATATTTACCATGATGGCTTTTACGGTTGAAAAATACGTCTTTATCTGCCACCCGTCAGTTTCGTTCATCATGTTCAATGTCTCCAGAAATGTAAAAGTGACTAGGTGTAAGAAAGGAATAGTCAGTAGAGTCGTTGGAAATAGGTGTTAAGGGTCGAGAGTTAAATCAATTTGCACTACAATAGTATACATTTGTTCAAATGTAAATATGACTTCTATCATTGTTCAATACAAGTGCCTTTTTACAGACTTTACCGCTGCTTTCAATATTCCCCTAACATGAGGAGAGCGTGGAAATGTCAATTTATACCCATTTCCGCGAAAGCGCTTGTTACCGATTCTTGATGATGCTCTGAATTAAATACATCATATACGTCACGCAATTCGCTGTTTGCTCCAACAAAATTCGTTCCGTTGTCCGGAACACACATATTATTAACCTTGTCCCTGCGCGAAATCATCCTTTTAAAAGCGGCTATGAAAAAATCAGAAGTTAAATTGCTCACCAATTCCAAATTGATTGCTTTAGTTGCAAAGCAAACAAACACCGCAACATACTCTTTTACAATTCTACGTTTTCTTTTTCCCTTACTTATTTGCACCGGACCGCACAAGTCCACTCCGCAATTAGCAAATGGTCGAAATGGTCTTACTCGCGTAGTGGGTAAAATCACCTATTAATTGGTGTATTGATCCAGGCATGTGTTTAACACAAGCCAAAGGGTACCATTATTAAAATGTAAAAACTACAAAAACCAACAGTAAAAATTAATAAAAAGGAGTAGTTGTCTCGTACTAAAGCACCGCCAGGTATTGAATTACATAACTGTTAGTTGTCGTTACGTGTTTGTCAAAAAATTCGCAAGAATCTTACGGATGATTTAAAATTTGTCTGTACATTTTTACAATGTCAGCAAATAGTACATATTGGTACACTCGAAATCTTAATAGAAGGACGGGTCAATTTAAAAGTTACTAGTTTTAGCAGACGCATCAAAAACTACCCGTAATTTAGTAGTCAAGCCTCTTTAAAAACAGCGTGATGTGACAGGTAATAAATGCACCCGGGTCGTCCGGAGAATTGACAGCTTCCATGTACCCCGACTCTATATACTCCCTGATAAAATCACAATAGTTTAACCTTAACACTTGATCTCTGGTTAGCTTTCGCTCTAAGTTGTAGCTTTTAAAAGGGATAATAAGAATATTAAAAAAAATGTGAATCCTATTCACTATTCATCATATTCATTTCATCAGTTGTTCCGAACACTCTTCTGACACGCCGGGAATATTAAAAATCACGTTTAAATGATAAACTTTTGGTCTATTATTATAAGCACTTTTAAATGACTCCCAGACTTCTGTTACTGTCCGCATTTACCTCGGACGCTGCAATCAAATCAGCGGCCTCGTCGCCTAACGCACTTATCAAGTGATGATATTTTTGCGTGTTTGACTTGAAGGCATCGTAAAATGGAAGCCAATTATTTAAATCTCCATTAAATTTTGTAATCGAAATTTTCGATAACTTAGCATCCCCTGTACTTTAAACTATACCTGGTTTTTCAGATGGTTTGTAATCACCGACTAACGCAAAATATTTATCCATAGTGGATAAATACAAGTCCTCAAATTCCCCGATTACATCCTCTTGCGTATCAGCTTTAGAAGCTTTTATTTTATCAATTTTCAACGCCTGTTTATTTATAATTATTCAAAATTGACAATTAAAATGACAATTAAAAATTAAATTTTAATACAAAAACGGCAGTACTTAACTAGTAATAGAAGGAAAGAAGAGAACGAACTGACCTTTGTCCTTTTCCTGGTGTTGACTCCGATCACCACGCGCTGCTTGGACTTTGCCAGTTCTTAAAAATCCGGTTCGAAGGACCAAAATGTGAACGCTGATGGTGGGTTCACGTGGGCGGTTCTCAAGAAGTCCAAAAGTGTAGACAATAACACGTGTATTTATACTTATATTCAGTCGATATTACATTATGGTAGTCGAGAGCTAGTGATGATAGGGGCTACCCCTCAGCCGCCCTACAATCAGTGTGTGCCAAGGGTGGCACATGGGCTTTAACAGAGTAGGTTAAAAATGAAAATAAAGGGATTACGCGCATTAAGTACAAGTCTGCCATAAAGGATGCTTCCAAAGTAAACGGAGGAAGCATATGGTCTCTGTAAGCAACGACAGTTTCATCTGCTACAACGGTTCAACATGCGGTCAACATGGAACATGAAGAATTAAATAACCCGAAAATGAGTGAGGTGGATTATCTCAAAGAAATTATAGCACGTAAGGAAACTATCATATTAGAAATTAAAGACAAAAACACTATATCGCAAAAGGAAGTTGAAATGTTATACATCTTGAATTAGTTATTGGCGTCCCCTATGGGACAAAAGATGAACTACAAAATTCCTACACCGAAGACGGAAACTCAAGAAGAGAGTTCACACAGTTAACAGCGAAATGGAACTAAATGCAGAATTTGATAAAGCCAAAGGAGCCTGAAATCGCTCGGCAAAAATTCGAATGCAAACTCAAACCGATGGCTTTTTGCCATTTTGGATATCGAACAACACCCAGTGTAATGAACCCGGGACGGATGACGAATGTAAACAATGAAGGAACAAATAATTTGAAACATTTGTACAAATATTGGAAGAAGTAACACAAAATAAACTTAGTGATATAATTAATCTCACAATGGATCCAGTGGATAACAACGAGAACTGGAATCCTAGAAAATGGGTGATTTTAGAAAAAAAAATAGTAATAAACTTGCAACTGGGGAGAATAGTGGAAACCAGGAAAACGACACTAAGATAATACATAGAAAATCATGGATTTTTCTGGCAAACTTTAGTAAGGATGTTAGGTGTGAGGATATAATAGTATGTTTAAATGAGCAAGAAAAAGGGGAATACAGATGTGAAAAAACAATGTCTCAAATCTGAAAGAATGGGAAATGCATTCAAAGTGGAGATTCCGTTTCACCTTGTGCCTGTGTTTAACCGAAAAGCACGTTTGTTGACAAACATTATTTCCCTAAACAAAATCGTACCAGAAGTAAAAATTTTCAACAGGACAAACTGACATAATTTAAAGAATAATAATTAAATCGACACATCGCGGTAGAAAATGTTTAAAATAATGCATTATAACGTGCAATCAGTACAAAACAAAACAATTCAAATAATATATTTCGCTATGCATTACAGAACTTTGGTGCGACCAAACATTATTGCAACAGGTCAAACTCCAAAGCCATAAATTAGGCCCATAATTCTGCAGACGGAAGAAAAATAGAGGAGGGGCGGCAATCTATGTCAAAAATAATCTAACATATAATTGATTAAAGTGAATCAACAACATAGAGCAAGAACGAGTGTTTGAGTGTGCGGGTATAGAGTGTATTGTTTTTGTTTGTTGAATACCTTAGCGTCTCTTAAAAACACCGTATTTGATTATGGGTGATTTTAACATCCAACACAATGAAAAACAATATTGCTTCTCAAACATTTTTCTAGATGTTAAGTTCGTACGGGGCTGGGCTCTATTAATAAATGAACCTATAAAAAATGCAACTTGTCTCGATAACATATTAACTAATTTCAACCAAATAAGTACTGCGGATGTGATTAACTCGGTTTAATTATACATGGTGTCCCGTTAGTGTGAGAAATGGCTGGAACATAAGATTCCTGTGGTCAAAATATGATGATTTAACACAACTTATCTATATCGAAAAATTTACGGTTAAGCCGTAATTTGTTTCAAAGTTCCAAAAATGTTTATTTCTTTTGTTTATAACAATTGAGCGCTTTAGTTGATTTGAATGAAATTTATTATTAATAATTAGCATAATATAGTACATCATTTCAATTATCATGGCTTTTATTTGTTAACAATGAGTATAAAAAACAGTAGTACCACTACTTAAAAACTAAATTATTTTTTTATTGGTGCATCTAATAAAAACTAAACAAATACAACTTGAAAGACTATTTAATTTAAAAACTTTTCTGAACACGTTGTTTGGTTGGGTATTAATGGGTAAGGTCGGTTGCAATCCACCAATTCAGTATAATTCGTTTTTCCTCACTACAGGACTTCCACTAAATAATACTATCACAAAATTTTGGGAGCCAGAGGAAATTCCAGGAAAATCGATTTCTTCTAGAGAGGATACTGAAGCCGAAGAAATATACTCCAGCATGTATGCTCGAGATAGTTCGGGTAGGTATTCGATACCTTTACCGTTTCGTTACGAGAACCCCACCTTTCATAATTCCAAGGCAATCGCAATTCGTCGATTTCTTACACTTGAACGTCGCTTAATGAACGATCCGTTGCTTCACGAATCATATGTGGTCATATGTGGCATTTATGCAAAATTATTTGGAATCAGGGCATATGCAACTGGTTGATTCATCGATCAATGAGGAAAACTCGTATTTTATCCCTCATCATCACATTCATAAACCGGACAGTCTTACAACTAAACGGGTGGTCTTTGATGCTTCGGCTAAATCAACAAATGGAATATCCCTAAACGATACCCTATTTACTGGCCCTAAGTTGCAAACTGATATCGCGTCCATTTTGTTAAGATTTGGGGTACACTCGGTCGTGTTTACCGCAGACATTAAACAAATGTACCGGCAGATTAATATACATCAGGAACATCGTTAATATCAAAATATTATCTGGCATTTTTCATCCTCACAAGAACTAAGTGTCTATCAGCTCAATATGGTTACGTTTGGAGTTTCGTCAGCCCCATATTTAGCATTTCGTACCATATTACAATTAACTCAATTGGAAAACCACAACTTTCCTGTTGCGGCGAAGGTAGTTTCAACCGATGTATATGTGGTGATGATTGGTGCTATATTCCGGTCAGGGGGGTTTGAGTAACCAGTAGATTCCTGCAAGCTAACCTTAACAGGTGCCACGCGGCTCATGACCTCCTGGAGGTTACCGTAAAGGAGCGCGACATTCACGTGCTGTTGGTGAGCGAGCCAAACGACGCTAGGGTAGGAGCAAACTGGTACCGGGACAAACAGGAGGGAGACGTAGGGATTTGCGTTAGGGGCGAGAGGAGCCGCCGGGTTACGGCTTCAGGAAGCCCATGCAGGGGGATCCTTTGAATCAGGCTGGACGGGATAGCGGTAATCTGCTGTTATGCCTCACTGAACAAAACAATTGAGGAGTTTACTCGGTGTATTGGTGAGCTGGAGGCGTGCGCTAAGAGCCTCGGAAGCAAGACGGTGGTGGCAGGCGATTTCAACAACAAAGCTTACCTGTGGGGAGAAACCAGGTCGGACGCGAGGGGCGAACTATTGGTGGAGACCATGGCATCCATGGACCTAGAGGTGGCCAATATAGGAAATGTGGCCACCTTCGTGAGGAGGGAGGCCTCATCAATTATCGACCTCACATTGGCCACCCCCTGGCACTCAGAATGATCAGGGAGTGACGGATGGAAGCCGAACGGGAGAGCTTCAGCGACCACAAGTATATCAGCTTCGTAATGGTGGATTGCAGCCAGAGACCGATATCGAGGTCGTCAGCGATTCGCTGGGACACGAGGAGGATGGACACTGGGAATATGCTGTGCTTGATGGAGGGGTATGTACCCCCTACAGGTTCCGCAGAGGAAAAGTGTAGAGCCTTCTCGGCGAGGCTCAGGGAAGCTTGCGACCTAGCAATACCCAAAAGGCGGCCGGCTAAACTCAAAAAGCCTGTATACTGGTGGAACGAGGAGGTGGCTGACAAACGGAGGGCGGCAAACTCGGCACGGAGGGACCTCACCAGGTGCAGAAGGGCTGATGGCGGAGGTCTCGAAGTATTAGAAGAGGCCAGTAAGAGGGCAAAAATAGCTCTTAGAACGGCCATTACCAAGAGCAAAAGTAGGAAGTGGAAAGAGCTGTGCCAGGAGCTGGAGGCGGACGTTTGGGGCAAGCCCTATAGGCTGGTAGCCAAGAGGATGGGGGCCATGCCTACTGCCATTGGCTCACTGGTGCCGGAAGGAGTGGAGGAAGTGGTGCGGGTGCTATTCCCACCAGGAATCAAACACCCGCCCTACCAGGGGGAAAATACGATTTGTGAACGGGACTTCTTTAGTGAAAGGGAGGTAGTTAGGGCAGCCAGTGCGCTTCCTAAGAAAAAGGCGCCGGGTCCTGGCGGGATTCCCAACGAGGCCATCAGGACCGTAGCAATGGAACACCCGGCACAGGTTAGGGAGGCCTTTAACCAGTGCCTAAGGGAGGGGGTATTTCCCAAGGCATACAAGGTGGCTAAATTGGTACTGTTACCTAAGGGCAAAAAGGCGATTAGGGAGCCTGGTGATTGCCGTCCCATTTGTCTCACGGACGGGGAGAGCAAGCTCCTGGAGAGACTCCTGGCCGCGAGGCTTGAGAAGGCGGTACAGGAGGGCGGAGGCCTATCTGATTGCCAGTACGGGTTCAGGAAGGGAAAATCCACGGTGGACGCCCTTCTCAGAGTCAGGAGGGCGGCGGACGAGGCTAACAATGGGCCGTTAAGGGGAAGAAGGCATTGCCTGGCGATTTCGATCGATGTCAGGAATGCCTTCAACTCACTGCGCTGGCGCACGATCGTGAGTGCCCTAGACAGGTGGAGGCTGCCCTCGTATCTGAAAAGGATGATCAGGAGTTTCCTGTCAGACCGCACGCTTGTCTACGAGGGAGCAGGAGGCAGAACTCACGAGACAGAACTCTCTGCAGGTGTACCCCAGGGATCAGTGCTGGGACCGGCGTTGTGGAACCCTACCAGTAGGGGTGGAGATGGTGGGGTTCGCGGACGACATTCTGCTCGTAGTCAGGAACCGCAGCATCGACGATCTTAGGATAGCGGCGCAAAAGGGCACAGAAAGGGTGGCTGAATGGCTGACGGGCGCAGGTCTGGAGGTGGCTGCACATAAGACAGGGGCGGTCTGGCTATCGAGGAGGAGGTCAGGTAGGAAGAATGAGGAGACCATTCGCCTGCTCGGGCAAGAGATACGGGTGGGAAAGACTATGAAGTACCTGGGCGTGGTGCTGGAGGCCAACACCTACCACAGCGCACAGGTGTTGGCAGCAGGGGAAGGAGCAGCCATAACAGCCAGGGCAGTTGCCAGGATAATGGCCAATATCGGCGGTCCGGGAGAAGGGGGAAGGAGGGCACTACTTGGGGCAGCCAAGGCCAAGCTGCTCTATGCCGCCCCGGCGTGGGAACGGTGTGTTGGCTCCCAAAGGAACTGCGAACGACTCCAGAGGGCCCTGAGGCCGGGGCTGTTAAGGGTCCTACGAGGCTACCGCACGGTAGCGACAGAGGCGGCGGAGGTCCTGGGCTCATCAGCACCCCCGGACATACTCATCAGGCAACGTTGCTCCGTGTATGAGCAGGTGGTGCAGGGGGGAGATAGGCGGTTGGCCAAGAATGACAGGCTGTTGGAGGAGTGGCAGGACAGATGGGCCAACGGGGTCAAGGGTGCGTGGACGAGGAGGCTAATCCCGGACCTCAGACCATGGGTAGGACGCGGACATGGGGAGTCAGATTATTTCCTCTCCCAGATCCTCACTGGGCATGGAAGCTTCCAGACCTACCTGGTGAGGATCGGTAAAGCGGTCGCAGCGACGTGCACCTGGTGCGGCCAGTGCCAGGACGACGTCGAGCACACAATTGCGGTGTGTTCGAGGTGGCAGGAAGAGAGAGGGGTGCTCGAGGTGGTGCTCCAAGGGCCGGTGGAGGCAGAAACATTGGTCGGGCACATGCTCGAATCCGCGGAGAAGTGGGATGCGGTGGCGGTATTTGCCAGAAAAGTGATGAAGAAGAAGGAAGAGGCGGAATATCAAACATAATGGTGCTTAGATTTAATACTTGTAAATATTGTATATATAATTCTGTAATCGTTGTTTATGGCTGTTCGTTGTGTATATGTACGCATGTAATGTAATGTAATTGTAATTGTTAATAAAGATAAATAATAATTCTTAAGATGGCAAGGGGACACCAGGTGAAGAAATGTTCTAACGGTTCCATTGGTGTCCCGGAATTCGGAGGGGCCACTGTTGACCGTGCGCGGCCATCACGTCCCTCGAAACAAAAGAAAAAAAAAGGGGGGTTTGAGTTGCGGAAGTGGTCCAGCAACTGTGAGACATTGCTGGCAGATGTTAAGGATGTATAAACGTCTTCATTATAATTAGATAAGTCATCAAGTAGTTCGGTTGTAAAAGTGTTAGCATTACACTGGAATTCCAATCTAAATTGTATCCTTTTCAAAGTCGAACAGGTTGATCAGCCCTGTACCAAACGCAATATTCTTTCAGAGATTCGGATTTTCGACCCCATTGGGTTTTTAGCCCCTCTTACCTTTTTTGCGAAAAGATTGATTCAGCATTTATGGTCAATAAATTTGGATTGGGATGACACACCTCCCAATGATGTGGTATCTCGTTGGTCACAGTATAAGGCTGAATGGCCGTTGCTCGCAGCATGTCAAATCTCTCGTCACTTGTCGGTCGATAATATCGATTCGTGCCAGCTGCATGGCTTCTGTGACGCTTCAGAAGCAGGCTATGCAGCGATAATATATTTTCTTATAGCAGGTGGAAGGGTGGAAATATTCTTTGTATGTGGCAAGACTAAAGTTGCCCCATCAAAGATAATTTCTGTCCCTCGTCTCGAATTTTTTGCGGCTGTGTTATTGGCAGACCTCATAGAGTTTGTTCGAATAACCTATCAAACCATTTGGACGTTTGATAAGGTTGTTGCTTGGTCAGATTCTACAGTAGCACTGTCGTGGATAAAGTCCTCGCCCCATCGGTTGAAGACTTTTGTCAGTAATCGAGTCACACTCATTCAGGAGAAAGTACCTCCTCATTTATGGTGTCATGTGCCTACGTCGGACTGCTCGTTATAGTGGGCGGGGCCTGCATGGTTGTTGCAAGCCTCAGAAACATGGCCACAACTCCCGCCTCTCGTAGATTCCCTGTCCACTCATGAGGAAGAGAGACAGATTACATTAGTTGTGGCATTGCAGTTGATTGGGTAGATTCCCTTTTGGATCGATTTTCGTCGTTACGAAAAATACAAGGAGTCATCGCTTATTGTCTTCGATTAGGTCAGAAGCAAAATTCTCAGAAAAGATGTCGTGGATCGTCTTGTCGCCTGTGTACAGAATCGAGTATTTGCAGACGATCTCAGAAGGCTCCAAAAGGGTCAGGATAGTAAGGCCCCGCTACGCAGATTAATACCGATTCTTGACGAGATGGGTGTTATCAGGGTGGGCGGTCGCCTTCGTAATGCCAGCCTACAGTACGATCAATTTCATAAAGAGAATTTACACCCGGGCCCTCAGGCGCTGCTCTTTCTAATCACTCAACAATTCTGGATAATATAGAAATAAGACAATTTACACTTGGTTTGTTTCACTGTTTATTTATTTAATCTGACTAGTTTCGACAATTATGTCATTATCAAAGAATGACATAATTGTCGAAACTAGTCAGATTAAATAAATAAACAGTGAAACAAACCAAGTGTAAATTGTCTTATTTCTATATTACAAAATGTTTCACCACGTGCTACATGAGAAACTAATTCAAGAAAAATTCTGGATAATTTCAGGCCGTCAGGCCATTAAGCGTCGCCTGTCTAAGTGCTACAGGTGTTTTAAGGCACGCCCTTCGTTTGTCACGCCGCTCATGGGTGATTTGCCCGCAGCCCGGGTATCTCAACTTAAGCCGTTTTCTCATACGGGTGTGGATTTTGCCGGACCGGTGGTCACGACCCTGTTCAGGCGTCGTGGGTCTAGGATGGATAAATCGTACATTTGTATATTTGTGTGTTTTTGTACAAAGGCTCTTCATTTGGAAGTGGTATCAGACCTATCATCAGACGCGTTTCTGGCTTCGTTGCGCCGATTTATAGCACGTCGGGGTCGGTGCACGGACATGTATAGTGATTGTAGCACTAATTTCGTCGGAGCTAATAAAATTCTTTGCTCTATTGCAAAAACCTCCACGGAATCACTGAGGATTGCGTGGCATTTTAATCCACCGTCCGGCCCTCATTTCGGAGGGTTATGGGAGGCGGAAGTGAAATCGGTCAAAACGCATCTGCATCGTGTTGTCGGAAATCAGATCCTTACATTTAATGAACTTGGAACTCTTCTGGCCCAAATCGAAGCTGTGCTAAATTCCCGGCCTCTTAGCGAAATTTTCAAGTTCAACGGTGTCATCAGGATTCTGGAAACGATGGCACGTCGAATATTTGCACACACTGCAACAGCGCTCAAAGTGGAACCAAACGTCGCCCAATTTGTTGATGGGCGATCTCGTGTTAATCCAAAACAATACCGCACCGCCGCTGCAGTGGCACCTAGGTCGAAATGTTGCACTAACTCCGGGCCCAAATGTGTTATCACGGATTGCTAACGTGCGCACGCCTAATGGGTTAATTCAGCGGCCGCTTGTCAAGTTATGTCGCTTGCCTGTGTCCGGTTAAACTTGACTGACCATAGTACACCGCGAATTATTGTTTGTATCGTTTTGTCAAATCACCGTAATTTGTTTCGTTTTGTGATGTCATTAGTATTAAAATTGGTGGGGGGCATGTTCAGTAATATTTCGTCCCATACGAAGGATCAAATGTATTTCTTGATATTGGTCATTTTGAATAATCGCGCGCGCTTATTGGAGAGTGTCGCACGAAAAAAGTGGTGACTCGGTGCTCCACGGGCATAGATGTGTGCAAGACAGCAAACGAAACACACGCGAAAATCCACAGAACACATGCACGAAGATAGCCATTTCCGAAAGCCGTAACCTACCAAGCTAGCCGTTGCAGCTCAGCACGGCTACCGCTACCGGTAAGTCACCGATGACCGCGTCCCTGTCCAGCGCTCTGTAGGCGCTCATATAAAAAATACAATATTTTTTCCTCAACCATAACCTTTGAACCCACACCAAAATTTCCATTTATATACTTTAACAAAATAATTAAGTCAAATTAAATAAATACAGTAAATAAAAGGATATTTTAAACTTTTAATATTAAATTTAAACAATTCAACTAAGTATAAACAAGCGAGATAAAAGAGGATTGATTGATGGATTACGTACGACAATAAAAACAATTAAGTGACATGATGACCATGACGATAAGAGAATAATAAAATAAATAATATTAATAATTAAATATTTTACACCGCAACCTCCAAAGATTAAAGGTAAAACATTATTTGCTGTTATCCAAGGCTTATCCTTTTATGAAAAAGAAGAAACCACAGAAGCTGCAATATTCAGCAATTGTGTCAAATATACCCAGCACACAATTTAAATTTAAATTTATTTATATCAGAAAAGAATAATAATAAATTTAGCTTATATGTTTTTTTTTCCAATAAATGTAGTATGTCTTAAAAAAATAAACAATTGCCATTTATTGTAAAGTAAAGTCAGCCATTTGATGTTAGTCTGTGTTTCTGATATAATCATTAACAATAGTGAGTTAACTATGTTACACATTTAATTTCAATGTAATAAAAAAATGAGAGATCAGAAATCAGCAGCATGGATTTATCATTTGCTGTATCCAGAGCGACAAATACCGAAGCCTTGTAAATTTAGAAGGTTAGAAGAAAATTTGAGAAAATATGCACCCTTACAAAACCGAAAGGAGTGGAGTTAGAGTTAGAATAGTTTTTATTTAAAGACGAATACAGATCAAAAAATTATATTATTATTATAAAAAAAGCCCGTTGCCCCAGCTTCCGGAGTTCTGGCCCATGGAGGTGGACTTATGGTTTGCTCAGATAGAATTCATTTTGCAAAGTAGAAGACACGCAAAAAAGACAGAAATACCATCAAGTCATATCATCCATTTCTCTCGAAATCGTAACGACTATAAGAACATACTGCCCCACCCACCAACGAAGAACCCGTATAACATATTAAAGGAGCAACTTATCAACTAAATGTCAATATCAGTATCAAAACGTATACACAAATTTTTCGCGAATGACATCAGTCAGTTGCGCTCAGTACAGATTTTGAATAACATGCAGCATCTATTACGACCAAAGAGTATGGAACCTTCCATAATGAGACAATTGCTTATCCAAAAGATGCCACGACAAATTCAACGGTTTTTAACGGCGCAAAATACAGGTACATTAGAGGACCTGGCAAAGGAGGCAGAGAAGCTTGTCGACATCTCAGAGGCGTCAACGGTTGGTTTGGCTGCACTATCAACAGAGCAAGGAGGAAACACGTGTTTCGATCATCAGATGGTTATAAACTAAAGCGTTAAATTATTATATACTTGCTAATTTATTTTTAATTACATCAACTTAAATTAATTTCTTATTCCAAATATATCATTCCATAGTAACTGACAAACTATTTAACGTACAGTCAACCATTTTAAGTTTATTTTACAGAAATAAATTATCGTGCTTTGATAGCCTTACTATTTGTAACACGCAAATTACTTTTGTATCATTCAATGTCTGTCGAGGTATTAGCCAAAGAAGTAGTTGTTTCAATAAGTGATTTATTTTGTAGTCTTAATGAGACTCTGTTGTTCGAAATGTTTTCGTGTTTTTTTCTAATTATTAGTTAATTTTCTACAACGTGAAGGACTTTAATACATTTTTTAAGGTGTATCCAGCCGAAGAAAAAACCAGAGCAGTAAGAAAACTTCCAGAACCGAAAAATGTGAAATAAGTTCACAGTATATTGGGTTTAACGGGATACTTTAAGAAATTCATTCCCCAGTACTCGAAAATGGCTAAACCATTAACAAATCTTCTGAAGAAAGAAGTAAGATTCAAATTTGAAGATGACCTAAGGACAATCAGTTCCACCCAGTACATTACATGTGAAAGAAGACTACGGAAGCAAAACGAAAGTACTCAAGTTATGAAGTCTTAGCGGTGATAAGAAGAAGCAAGACATTCAGGACTTACTTGTTTGGTGGGTGATGATGTTGTCTGAATTCAAATATGAGATTTAGCATCGTCCAGGTACAAGAGTACGCCACGTGGACAGTTTAAGCAGACATCCAGTTATGATGATAGTTGATTCTAGGGTGAGCAAATAACCCGTTCATTTCTTCAAGGCTTGGAAGAAATAATTCCTCGATCATGTTCCTGTAATGAGCTGCATTCACGGTAACTGCGCATTTGTTATCTTCAAAAAAATAAGGACAAATTATTCCCATTATCGATATCGCACGCCAGACAGTAACTCGTTCACAATGAAGTGGCTTCTGGTGAAGTTCAGGCGGATTTTCACCACTCGAGTAACGCGTGTTTTGTTTGTTGACGGAGCCGGAAAGGTGAAAGTAAGCCTCGTCACTGAAAAAAACGACCGCTTTTTGAGGCAGGTTGTCAAGCAGCACTTGCACAACAACCAATTTATAGGGATGAAGTTGAAGGTCTTTATGGAGAATTCGTCGAACAGTGGCACCAGAAATTCCCAGAGCAGCTGCATGTTTGCGAGCCGAACGCCGAGGAGAACGCAGAATTGACTGCTTCACATTTCTTCGACATTTTCAGTTCTACTTCTAGTGGTCCGTTGATGTCCATTTCTGGGTTTAGCGACACTTCCACACTCCTGAAATGAGTGAACCCACGACAGAATCGAATTACGGCCAGGAACGAGTCTTTGAGGAGGAATTTCAAAGCGAGAGCGGAAGGCACGTTGCGTACCAACAAGTGAGCGACTGTTAGAAAAGAAGCTTTCAACGGCGAACGCCTGTTACTCTCTAGACCAGAGCATGATGCCAACTGACTAGAGGGGGAAACAAATTTTAACTACGAAACATATTCTCAAATTTCAAGATATTTAGAATATTTTGAGGACAGACCAGAACAAAACAAAGAATATAAAATATGAAAATTTTGAGATAAGAGCTGAAATAGCGTATTAGTGGATATATAAAGTTGTCAAAAGTACTTCCAGCCAGGTTTTAATTTTATTTTTTATTAGTCCTAATATTTCTTCGTTAAGTAAGGTCTACATACATAATACACAACAAAATTATCCATACATACAGTTATTGTTCAACTAAGACGTTTTTGCTGATGATGGTTTAAATGAAACTAGTCCGAAAATTAAAACCTGGCTGGAAGTACTATTTATATTACCCCTATAACCCTAAGGAAAACATGTGGCAACGTGGTTTGGAGGTTAGTTTGCTAATTTTTAGTTTTCTCGGCCATCCTTGACACGACGCGTGTGTAACCTTGTTAACCGCTTCACCCGGCGACGGATGGCTGGCGCTATATTTTGTGCGACGCCACCCCTAACCCCTGCTCTCGCCCCTAAAACGGGGAAAACTGAACACGCAAATACCGACGCCATAAGTGCACGCATCGCGCCCAAATTCAGCAGTGACACGGCTCGGTAGCCGACACACCACGCTCTGTGCATGAAATTCACGCCCGCACCCCTAAACCCGTATATCACCCCCGAGAATGTGGAATCTCATAACGGGTACAGTGACGCTATCCACGCCAACATTCTCCAGGTAGGGTTCTTTGTCCATAATCGACCTGACCCTCGTATCCCAGTCCTATCCAAACATGATCCAGGGATGGAAGGTAGATGCCGAGCTCAAGAGCTTCAGTGACCACCGTCACATCTCATTTGAAGTTCTCGGGCGTGTGAGAACCCTCGCACCTCCAGGACAAAGGAGCCCCCTCTAAGAGGTCAGGCGCGCCGATTGGGACGCCTTCCGCCACTCGCTGGATACTGCCAGACCCGGTAACTCCGGCGACCCAGATCAACTGGCGGTCGATACCGCAAGGAAACTGTGGGCGGCCTGCGAAGTCTCAATGCCCAGGAGTAGTCTGTCATCGAGGAAAAGGGTTTACTGGTGGTGCGAGGAGGTCCGTCTTGCCCGCGACGAGGCCAACACCGCTATCGGCCATCGGGAAGGCCAAGGCCCTCGCATGGACCAGCCTCCTCTCTGAGGTCGAGGACGATCCGTGGGGCAGACCCTATAAGATCGTCACGAGGAGGTTCGGGACGACACGTCCAAATGCCGCGGTACTTGTGCCAGGTGGGATGACGGCGATCCTCTTGGTGCTGTTCTCCCCCAAACGGGACACGTGGTTTGCCTTGGACAGAGTCAGGACTTCACTGCAGTCAATGTTCTGGGTGCCACGCTTGCCCTCCCAAACCATAAGGCGGCAGGTCCAGCCTGCTTCCCCAACGAGGCATTTAAGATGGCTGTGGAACACGACCTCGGCCAGGCGACGGACCTCTTCAATCGATGAAGGTCCTGGAGTGGCTGATCCGCGACCGCATGAGCAGCTGGCTGGAGAGCGCGGGTGGCCACTCGCCAAGACAGTTTGGCTTTGTAAAGGGCAGGTCCACGGTGGATGCGCTACTGGAGGTGAGGAGGCTAGCGGACGAGGCCAACAGCGGGCCGCTGAGGGGAAGAAGGCATTGCCTGACCATAGCGTTGGATGTCAGCGATGCCTTGAACTCAATTTCCTGGCCGGCGATCATGGACGTTCTCCAGGAGAAAGGAGCTACACGGTACCTCACCCTGATTGTAGCCGACTACCTTCGGGACAGAGCAGTGATCGTCGCAAGACCGGACGGTGGCAAGCCCACGAAGGCCTTCCCCAGGGGTCGGTGCTTGGTCCACTCCTCTGGAACATAATTTACGATGAAGTGTTCCGACTGAACATGCCAGAAGGAGTGGACGTCATCGGATTCGCCGTCGACATTCTGATAGTAGTGCGCCGACGTGACATACAGGATGCCATAGCCACTGCCAACGACGTTGCCGGAAAGGTAGCCGGGTGGATGAGTACTGTTGGCCTGAAGGTCGCAGAGCAAAAGACGGGCGCAGTATGGTTGGGGCGGCACCGCGCAGGCAGAACCAGGGACTAAAGGATCCCTCTCCTAGGCCAGGACATCGCTGTGATGCCCCGGATGAAGTACCTGGGCGTACAGATAGAAGCACATCCTCTTCACAGCGGACGCGAAGTGCCGCCTCCTCATGGGGGTGGCCAAGTGTAAACTTCTGTACGCTGCCCACGCGTGGGCCACGTGCGTCGGCGTAACGCGCAACCGGCGTGGCGCACTAAGACCGGGTGCCCTACGCGTCGTCAAAACTTGGACGGAAAGACATCACGGCGAAATGTACT
>OZ018393.1:40947571-41096864 GCA_963969525.1 Ontholestes murinus | reverse complement strand
CGTTTGTCCTACATACACACTATTGCATTCGGAACATGGAATTTCATACACACCTGATGTTTTTAAGGGGTTGATTTTATCTTTTGAATTGAACAATAAATTGGATAGTTTGCAAGCAGGTCTAAACGCGATTTGATGATTTTGTTTTCGAAGAATGTGAGCAATTTCTTCTGAAGTTTTACCATAATACGTTAATATGATGAATGGATCTTTATTTGAATTTGGAAGTCTAGGATAAATGTAGGTCATAGTGTTCTGATAACGTTTTTTATTAATTAAATTTTGAATTAAATTGGATTTCCAGTCAATTAACAGGACAAACGGGCCGCAGTTTTGAAAAACGATACGCTGAACATTTCCGCGCATTCCGGCTAAATCAAAATTCCAGTTCTTTTTCTAATCACGCGTTAGAATGTAAACATTCATTCCCCGAAATTCATAATCTTAAAATTTTACATAAATGTTCAAAAGGTACAAAGCTTAATCTCCTGGAATCCGCGGAAATTTTCAAACGTAATCGTAATCCCCTCATTAACCTGTTAAACGAGCAAACCGATTTAGTACACACACCGCTTTTCAAAATTTTATAATCTTAATCTTAATCTTTTGCACCTGTTCGCCGTAAATCGTTTTGCTCCCCTCACTCAATTGTCAAAATCTATTTAAATGTAATTTTTTTCGTTAATTTGTTCACTTGATAATGACCGTCAAAAGTCGAAACTTAAGTCGTACAAATTGTAATAT
Organism: Ontholestes murinus; assembly: GCA_963969525.1. Taxonomy (NCBI): domain Eukaryota; kingdom Metazoa; phylum Arthropoda; class Insecta; order Coleoptera; family Staphylinidae; genus Ontholestes; species Ontholestes murinus. The sequence continues at coordinate 41,096,120 of OZ018393.1, read as the reverse complement.
ATTTATATATTATAATAAATTATAGTGGTTAAAAACATAGTAAGCGTTTTATTCATTGTTCATGAAAATTTTGAGATAAAAGCATGAACCGGCTGAAATAGCGTATTAGAGGATATATAAAATTGTCAAAAAAGACTTTTAAATTAATATATTTTTATAGGGGTAATATAAATAGTACTTCCAGCCAGGTTTTAATTTTTATTTTTTATTAGTCCTAATATTTCTTCGTTAAGTAAGGTCTACATACATAATACACAACAAAATTATCCATACATACAGTTATTGTTCAACTAAGACGTTTTTTTTCGCTGATGATGGTTTAAATGAAACTAGTCCGAAAATTAAAACCTGGCTGGAAGTACTATTTATATTACCCCTATAACCCTAACCAGCCAAAATAAATGTAACACAATTTCTAATTTATTTTTTATTTTTAGTTCTTTTTGTCATTAAAATGACCAAGTCCAATAGCTACAGTCGAACGGCGACAGTGTACGAACGTGTTTCTCGCTGCTCCGCACTTAACCATCTGTAACTTTGGATATTGTGCACCTATATTCTGAAGAGTAACATTTTTGGAATCGTGAGAACGAGAAGCATATGACCACCAAGTTTCACGGCGATCCGACCACGTATTCGGAAAACATGTAGCCACGTGGTTTGGAGGTTAGTTTGCTAATCTTTAGTTTTCTCGGCCATCCTTGACACGACGCGTGTAACTTCGTTAACCGCTATCTAAGGACAAATCGCAACCAAAAACGGACTCTTTCTCCGATTCAGTGCGGCAGGTTGCGTTGCGTCCCATGGAGCCACCACCTGACACAATTCCTATCCGAACACGGGTGCTTCATGGACTACCTGTTATAGAAAAATCCGGGGGGAGCACTGCAGATGATGCCCCAGCCCAAAGGACACGCCGCTCCACACCTTTACAGAGTGTCCCGAATGGGCCGACGAGCGGCAGCTAATGTGGGAGGCGATCGGCATGACGGACGAGACCAGTGTCATCGTCGATCGCATGCTGGAACAGGAGCAGCACTGGGCGGCGGTGACGACGCACAGTGGTTCAGAACGCGAAAAACATGATCGAAAATCAAATTTTCAACTTCTTCGTTACAAAGTTAAAATTGCACTAATTTAATCTTGAATAGTTGTTCTATTTGATAATATTAATAATATGTATCTTATTTACATAAGTTTTTCTATATTTGCTTTCAAAGTTCAGTAAAATTGAGACGTTGCAGCGTATAGAAATTAGGGTGTAATTAAGAAGACTGTACCACAAGCAAATGCGGTTATTTTTTAATGTCATTATAATATTGTTATAGATTGCTAAGTGTATTATTAGGTAACATTACTTATTATTGGATAAAGTTTACCTAGTACAAGAAAGTTTATTGCTTGTAACCGGTAACCGGATTTTAAAAATTTGCCTTAAGTGAAGGATTACGTTTAGTTCTACGCAACCCTACACGGAAATTACTTCATTTATGCTTAAATTAGCTATTTGGCTTTGTAAATTTAAAAAAATTAGCTGCCAATATTTGCCTATTCAAAACATATAAAAGAAAATGCCGCACGGTACCCGATCAGTTGAAACCCAACTTTGAGTCAAACCTGTATGCAGATTATTCTGGGCGCATTTTCGAAATTTGTGACGTAAGAGGTTGTGTTTTTGTTGCAGTAGTTCTTTTGAAAATTTGTAGCATAATGGCCGTGAAGAAAATATGTCTATTGGTATTAGACGAAGTCTCTATGATAAATGATAATAAATCGACTGAAAGTAAGAAACGAGCAATTTATCTGTTTATACTTGACACATACGGACTTGCCGAAGATGATAAATCAAGTAAAAATATTTTGTATTGGCTTGAACAAATGTTTTTTTCCAAGATATTTTAAATATTGGAAATCGTCAAATAAAATATTTAGTGTTTTTATGAAAAAGCAAAATGTTTGGCGAGAAGAAGAAATTATTTTTCCTTAATCCGTTTACTGCGATCGACCATCAACTTCGGGTATTCGAGGTCGTCCTTAAAAGAGTTTTGCTCAAAGTTCTGCTGTTATAAACAGGCGTAAAACCCAGGAGCTCAGAAAAAGTACTTCCGTGGAAAAACTTGTGCAATCAAAGTACGAGAAAGTGGATATATTAATACTGCCGATTTGAAAATTGTAAGTACTTCAACTACACCAAGTAGAGGCAAACGAATAATGAAAAAATGGAGGAGTCCCGAACAAGAACAAAATGCCATGACACCTGAAGAGGCTCTGTCATTTATTATCTCGGGTGGTATTACCAAGCAGCAATATATGCTTATTGGAGCAACAGCTTTAAAACATGGTTGCAAATTATATCCAAGTTAATACGCTATTCTACAAGCAAAAAGACATAATTTTGTATTTTGGACAAAAATTTCTACAATATAATTTGAGGATGTTTTGAAGGTTGTTTTTTTTATTAACCCAGTACATACTACTAAACATGTAAAAGTCAATGCATTAAGGGGTGCTTTTAACAAACAAATACTTCGAATTTGCAAACTAAACTTTATAATTTGTATAAAAAATATTCTTCGTACTTGTATTAAGTGATATCAATTTTTCGCATTTAAGGTTTGTATTTTTGGATAGTTTTGACAAATACGGGTTTTTAATGCATAATTTCAGATTCAGCATACACAAAAAGATAAACTTACTCCACTTTTAATGTAAAATCTGTTAATAGTAAAGAGTAAACAATTACGATCGCGTTTTTCGCATTCTGAACCACTGTGCGACGTATGCGAGAACCGTCCTCCTACGGAAGGAGCTGCTGCAACATATGTTAAATTCAAGATTAGAAGCAATATGGTTGCACTTTCAAACACAGCAGCTTTGTTTATCTCGATAAAACAAACACTAAGAAGATATAAAAGGTGATAAAATCCCAGTAGGTGAGGTAAAAAAATTAGGAAGTCTAAGTAGATGTTGTTGGTTCGTATTTGTCAAAAGTGACAGTAGAATAGTAATTCATCTTCATTAAAACCACATATACAATTGGGAAAGGAACACCATACGCAAATTATTAATAAAATACGTACGCCTAATATCTCATCAAATCAGAATTCAAGTCAAACAACAAATCAAACTTCAATATCGTTAGCGAACGAAAAAAATCAACCCACAATTTCTTACATTAATTGTTCCTTTACTAATGTACATTTAATTAAATATTCGTTGTTTTATGTTTAATTCGTTATAATGTTATATTTTTGTATTAGTTACATTATCTATTCAATTGTATTTTTATAGTGACATTATAAAAATACAATTGAATAGTTAATGTTCACATTAAATAAATCTTATATAACCATTGTTTATTCTAGAATTTGTCTAACGAAAAATAACTCTGTTACGACTTTGCGTGATGTGCAGTGCCCGGCCGCATTAAAATCTAGTGTCCGGCGTGCAACGTCATTCGATGCGCCGTGCACGGCCCGCGGTAAATCAATCTAGTGTTCGGGTGTGTGCGCGCGACAAGTGAAAACACGAGACAAGTATAAATAATACAATCGGCGACGCGGCGTTACTTGTACCATTCAGTTTGTAAAAGTTAATATTTATTAATATACACATATTTTCGGCAAACAGCCGCAAGTCATTATTAATATAAATAGTTTCGGCAACCAGCCGCAACAAACTCGATCTCTCGATTTTAATCGGAAAATAGCATACACTCAAAATGTGTTTCTTTTAAGCAAACCCCCTCATTCTGTTGACAATAATTACTATTGTCATATATGATTTTCCGATAAAAACGGAAGTTCTTGTTATTTTACTTTTGAAAACTATTTAGATGACGAGCTTCTTAATATTATAGTAGGTTAAATCAATTTTTACAGAGCCACTCGAATATAAAGTCGCGTTCAAGGTTCAAGATATCGTTTCCGACGAATAGCAATGATATTAGATGCTTTATCGCGCGCTTCATCTTGCAGAGCATCATAAAAAGCCAACATTAGAAATGTACTTCTTAAAAAGGAAATTTATTTGAATGCCTTTTTTTTCTAAAGTGATGTCAGGCGACCAATTTTTACTGTTGTGCAAATTTCTCCAATTCCAAAATAAGTAACTTCACGATCAGAGAACGCCAAGAAGCATGTTGATTAAAATTAAAACCATTTTGGACCATATTGTAGAAAAATGTCAAAGTTTATATATTCTGCAACTAGATATTTGTATAGATTAGTCACTCCTAGTCTAGAAAGGGCATTATGGTCAAGATGTGGATATTTCAAAATATTTAAAATTACATATTTTAAAACGTCAAAATGGCACCTAAAACAAATTCAAACATCTAACATGATTTTCGGCCAATAGCAAGGGAATCTATCCTCATCAAGTATTGTTCAACAATCATCAAGATTTGATGCCACTGTCTTCCATTAATTAAATCGTAAATGAAACGAATATTATACCGTCAATTATTGAATCTGACAATATTACATTTGTAATATACATAATTGCAATATTCATATTTATAATAAAAATTAAGAAAATAAAGAACCTAATTAAAAGTTCTACATTTCATTTATCTATCATAGTTATTTAGAATACAAGTGTAAAAAGTGATGTTTTATTGCATAAACTGGCGTTTAAAACCGCGAAGGAGGAACAAGTAAGTGTTTTTAAAACCTATATTGTTGTATTAAATAAACTTGTTACACGTATGCGTTACAAAATTTTATATTCGATCGTGCAAAAAAGTTGTTTATATGAATATTTTGCAAATGCCATTTAATTGCTGATAAAATTAAAAATACTTTGTCTAGAGTGACGAAAACGTTACTTAACAAAGAGTAAATAATGTGCCGGAGTGTCAGTCACTATTATTATTTGAAGAAAGCTATCTGTACGTGTTATAGTAGTGATATTCAAAACGATATCTTGATATCGAAGAGGCTGCGGCAATTGAATTGAAACTTTACTTCCCACAAAATTAGAATTAGTTTTATAATAAATTAAATCAATGGTGTACGTCAAAAAATGTCCAAAACTTAACAGAGGACTTCTCCTTAGCCTATATTTCTACAAAAGGCAACTAGGACAAACCATCGAGCTTGTGGTCGAAGTATTCTATGGTTTTTCAGTATTACTTAACAAAAATATTGAACTTAGAGAGTTTTTTTAAGTTAACGGCATTTACAACCAAAAAGCTTTAACTGTAAGATAGGTTTTTGATGATGAACGTTGCTACTTTTAATATAAATTGTTTTAATTGTTTAATGATAATGTTTCTAAATTGTAGGTCATGGTAATTTTTTGGAATTGCGGGGGCTGTTAGGAGAGTAGAAATACATAAGAAGAGTATCAATAATGTAGAAGATATTGGTTCGGTGCTGACTGTAAAAATACCCACAGAGAGTAATAAATCTCGGGCGTTCCTTGTTGACGACGGCATGAATGATATCAAAAAATTATTGACATTTACAGAAGATACGTTTTACTTCGTCCTCTACAAACTCCCTATCAACGATTATTTGTCTGTTGCCGTAGTGGAAAGGTTCAGTACAATCCATTGGAATTGACACCTTTGGAAAAATTACAAGCCAAATTGCTAGTTATCTCGGGTTAGCAAATCCAAACAAGTTCACTGGTCACTGTTCACTGGTCTTTAGCCACATTCTTCGCAGATGCTGGAGCAGAAATTTAAAACTTAAAACGACATGGGGGTTGAAAAAGTTCCAATGTAGCTTAATCGTACGTAGATTAATAACAAAAAAGCCGTATCCAATAAAGTAATTTAAAGAGAAGTCTCCAATAACAGTCCTGGTTCTTATATGGTACAATATGTAGAAGATTCAATCATTTCCAACTAAATTTTACGCAAAAGTACTACTAATCAAGTAAATATTCCAAATATTATTCCTGAAACTTCTTGTTCACTTATCGATTATCATAGAAAATTGCACAAACTACAAAATCAACATTCTTGTACATTATACAGTTTAATTTAATGCAAGTAGAAGCAATTGATAATGTGATTACAATTATAATCCTCCGGCAATAACTAGGAGAAGCAGAGCCATTAAGCAATCGGATCGTATTGTACCATAAAAAATGTTATTTTGTAGATATTTAATTAAGGATGAACAGATTAATTCTTAATTAAAAAAATAGGGATGTCGTGAGAATGAATTTAGTTTTATTTTAGATTAATCAAATATGTTTTCATTTTTATGTTTTGTTTGGAGTTTGACAGTGAATAAATAATAAACACACGTATTTTATTAAATCCATTTCATATCAAAAAGAGCCACACTTTTGCAAATATATGTGTGAATTCCAATCGGATTTAGTAATTTTCCCTGCGACAAATTCCCAGGGGGGGGGGCAAAAAAATAAAGATTACTTGTCACCTTATAAATTCGATTTGATTTAGATTCAGTAAGGCTGCGTTAAAGTTATTATTATCTTTTATCTGGTGCTTAATCGAATTTCTAGATTTTTATTCGAGTTAGGTAATGAAATTGTTGGGTTGTTTATCATATTTACTGCTTCTGTTTATTGATAACTAGTATCTGGGTGTCCCTGTTAGTTGTAGATTTACGGATATTGCCATGATGAAGGAAAATATGGCTTCTAACCATTTACGTGTCCATGAGGTAAATTATGAATTTCGGTTACGAGGGTTAGTTAGTCGTTGTGAGGACAGTATGAAACGCAAGGCTCTGCGGAAATGTTTACAATTGGATCAGACCAGGGGCATTGATGATTATGAATTAGTTGATATTAAGTTTGAGGATGAGAAACCGGAAATAGAGAGTAGTATGGCCGAGGTCTGCGGTGATTTTGATGGACTTTGTGACAATGTACTAGCAAGGTTGCGTAGCCGTTTTGTTAACACATCCATAAGTGGGATCTGCACTTTGATGGAAATGAAGATACATTGTTTGACTTTTTAGAAAGAGTTCAGAAAATACAGGTTTCTAGGAATGTCTCTAAGGACTCGTTGTTTGCTTCTGCAACAGATCTTTTTACCGGTCGAGCTTTGGTGTGGTTTCGAAGTGTTCGAGATTCCATTGAGGGTTGGGATTGATTAGTGTCCCTGCTCAAGAAGCAGTTTCTGCCTTACGATGCGGAGGATAGTTTGTGGGAGATGATTCGCTCTCGTAAGCAGGGATCGAACGAAAAATTAACATTTTTTTCCGCCATGGAAAGTCTCTTCCGTAGACTAAACAGTCCACCTGGGGTAGAAGCGAAAATTAAAATTCTCAAGAAAAATCTGTTACCATTCTACCACCCTCATTTAGCGTTACTTGATTTTTTTCATCGGTTGAGGAGTTGCGTGAAGTCTGTCGTCGTCTTGAAAGTACGATCCCTCTTCAGCCTTAGATAAACGTGCTACTGATCAGGTTATTTGTTGGAACTGCCAACAGAGTGGTCATGTCTCGTCAAATTGTAATGAACGTAGACGGAAATTTTGCTATGGTTGTGGTGAACCTGATGTAATTCGATTTGCCTGTACTAGGTGTTCGGGAAACGGTCAGGGAAGAGGCTCGGTGGCCGCGATATCTCCCCCTTTGGTAAGGCCAAATATGCAGTAAATAAGCAGGAGTGGACCTAATGGGTTGGTTTTGTGTCCGATTTTTGTTGAGTCGATTCTTCTATGATTAGGGAGGTCAAGCCGACCCCATTTCATAACGAGATTACGCCCCTTTTGGTCAAAAACTCGAATGAGAAGAGGCCCTTTCTGAATATTCTTATATTTAATTTTCCTTGCACTGCTCTGTTAGACTCTGGAGCTAGTTTATTTGTTCTGGGAGGCCCAGAGATGAGTATGATTGAGTCGTTAATGTTCAATAAAAGGTTTGGATACAGCTGATGGAGTAACTCAGTCTATCCGTGGTTATGTCTATGTCCCTGTTTGTCTTGATGGGAAGGTGAAGTCACTGAAGGTCTTTGTGGTCCCATCAGTTGCTCGGTTTTTAATTTTGGGCATCTATTTCTGTCATTTGTTTGGAATAAAATTAGATTTTTGCTCAGGATCCTATTTATTTGGAAAGCCAGATCCAGTATTTGAGCTGGATGGTCCATTTTTTGGTTTGAATTAATTGAAGGTTACGGTACTAGACGACCTATCTCAGACTCAACATCATCAGCTAACTGAAATTGTAAGTAAGTACAGTGAACTATCATGGCAATCAGGAACAAAGCTCGGTAGAACAAACAAAACTGTTCATATAATCGATACTGGTGATAATCTTCCTGTTAAGCAGATACAATATCCGTTATCTCCATACATGTTGGAACATCTGTACAAGGAGATTGATGTGATGGAAGCATTAGGAGTTATTCAAAAGTCATCTAGAGCATGGTTCTCGCCCATATTGTTTGTCCGGAAGTCCAATGGTGAATTACGCTTTTGTTTCGATGGCGGGAAACTTAATTCCTTGACGAAGCGGGATGTATATCCTCTACCGCTGGTAGGCCATATATTGAACAAATTAAATAGAGCGCAGTTCTTATCTAGCATTGATTTAAAGGCGGCATTTTGGCAGATACCACTCGAGAAGAATTCTTGCGAAAAAACCGCATTCGCTGTACCAGGTAAGGGACTGTACGAGTTTGTCGTCATGCCCTTTGGGCTGAATAACGCTCCTCAAACGCAGCAACGTCTTATGGACCGAGTGCTCGGTCCTGCCTTGGACCATTTCTGTTTCGACTATCTGGACGATGTCATCCTAGTCACCCCAGATTTCGATAAACACCTTCAAATACTTACAGAAGTGGTTTTCCGATTTAAGGAGGCCAATTTAACTAAAAATTTGGAGAAATGCAAAATTTGTCGGCCTTCTTTAAATTATTTCGGGTTCGTCGTAGATCGTCTTGAGAACCGATCCAGCGAAAGTTTCTGCTATGGTAGAATATCCTTAACCCGAGACTGCTACCCATGTGAAAGGATTTCTCGGAATGTGTTCATAGTATCATCGTTTTGTCCCTAACTTTTCGACACTGGCTGCTCCTATTAGCTCGTTCATTAAGGGTCTGAAGAAAGGCCAGTAAATGACTTGGACCCCTTCGGCTGGAGCTGCGTTTCAGGAGATTAAGCAAGCCTTGATTACCACGCCTATTCTCGCTAACCCTAACTTTAATAAACCCTTTATCACATACAGTACGATGTATCTGATGTTGGTCTGGGTTGCGTTCTGGTGCAAGAGAATGATTCCGGCCAGAAGATACCTGTCGCTTACGCTAGCCGCATGCTATCCGAAGCCGAGCGGAAATATACTGTAACGGAGCGAGAGTGCCTGGCTGTGTTATTTGGGTTAGATAAATTTAGACCTTATGTAGAAGGTGTTCGATTTAAGGTTCACGGATCATCATTCCTTATTGTGGCTCCAGAAACTCAAGGATCCCATAGGCAGGCGATCGAGATGGGCTGTCAAAATTTAACAGTTCGATATGAAGATCGAGCACCATAAGGGTCGTCCCGGATGCATTATCAATGGTGCCCATCGTATTGTGTATCCTAGATGTTTCTGAAGAGAGTCACTTTACAGACCCGTGGTACAGTCTGGAACATTCTGAGAGCCGCGCACCCACTCATTTTTTCCCTGCAGCCTCCGAAACCAGATGATGGTAAACTATTAACACAGGAAGTTACGAAATTATTACTTTTACCACCTTTAAATGAAAATATCGAGGAAAATACTGAATATTTGATCTGCTATATCGGATCCGCCATTTTGAATTTTTGACATTAAATTCGTAATCATCGACCCTAAAAACCATTTGGAATCCTATTGAAGAATATTTTTACACATCTTCATATTTTGACAAGATTTTTCATGCTTTGTCCCACTGTGCGTGAGAACAAAATGAAAATAGAAACAAACATACAGAATATGAAGGAAGGAGGCAAATAGCAGGATGTTTGCGAGTTTTCATGCTGCTCTACTTATGAGACAACTGTCTACGACACATCAATGAGGCAGATAGTGCGGTCTGTGTCTGCGAGTGCCGATTGCGACGGAAGTCAGGACACTGGACCTGAAGGGATGGGTGACGCCGGGAAATCTGCGGCCGGCTAGAAAGAAGCAGAAAACATCGGAACCAGGCAGGAAAGAGACCTCACAGCTGGTCTCCGACATCTATAAAGACATTAACAAGCTGGACTTAGCGGGGACAAAGTATTAACTCCAGAAAGATGGCTTATCTAACTTCGAAGAAAGATTAGCGAAATTACAGATTTTTAATAATTGCATTTACTGGTGCAGGTACGTCAATGATGTAATCGTAGCATATAAAGGTAAACAATTAAATTCGTATCTTAACACACTTAATACACAGCACAAAAAATAAATTTCACTATTGAAATATAATCAAAGAAATCAATTTACTTCCTAGATTTATCAATCACTCGAATAACACTGTGCTATTTACCATAAACCAACACATACAAATATGACAATCCACTACAAGTCACAACACCCAATCACACACAAATTAGCCGCCCATCATAGCATGATATATAGATTAATAAACGTTCCAACGACAGAAATTATCTCAACCAAGAATTAAACATAATTTTTAAAATAGCAGTAGAAAAAGGATATCACAAATTCACAATAGAAAAAATACTACTGTAACAACACGCGCTACATGGCAGCTATTGCCGAGGCAATGTTTCCGCCAACCGCTGACCCCCCTCCCCCCCCCGGTCGTTCGTATATAAGCCGAGGAACGCAACTCGCGCCATAAACGACCTGTATGCTAGATAGATCTCGGCGAATAATCCCCATCTTTCATTTCTTCTTTTTTCGCTCTGTCATTTAATCATTCCGCTCCGTTCTTCATTTGCCCTCTACTAAATGATCACCACCTATTTCTGTCTTTCTTGTTCATAGTCTCCACTTTGTCACACCGGGGTATAAGTACAAATCCCGGGCTCAGTACAAACACCAACAGACAGTTCCAAACGAGACGCCGTCCTGTGCGGAGCGATTTCGAATCGTAAGTGTTTGAACAGTTTCACCACACCGAAAACGTCGTCGCCTTCACTGTGGAGTGCGACGAGACCGAAGGCGTAGACATCTACGCCGATCTAGAGAGCGTTACGCTACCCGCCGCGTCTGCCGCGCCTATCGCGCCCGTTCCGGAGCAGGTCCTCGTGCCTGCTTCGGAATATAAATCAATGAAGGACACGATAGCCTTATATAAAGACGAGATCCGTTCGTTAAAAGACGACGTGAAACGGCTCCTCGAACACCAAGTCACGGTTAATAGAAAGCCGAAGCACGTTAGACCCAAGAAGTGGACCGAATCCCCTTCAACGACCGCGACTAAGACGACCGAAAAACCATCCGCAGTTATCACTGCGCCCGCGAATGACAAAGACAAAGACGAGACATTAAAAACACCCGCGGTTATCACCGCGCCCGCCACAAACAAGCCAGATGTTACAAATCAAGCTACGCCGATCGTAATCGACGGCTCATCTGATGACGACGGTTTTTCCCTTACGAAATCCGCAAAAAACGCATGGCGAGAGCAGCCCACAAGTGCCTCGCCGCGCAAGAGTCCGCCGTTTCCGCGACGAAAAAGCAAGCGGCCGAATCACCGCTTCCCGACGATCCCCCACCGTGTACGGGAAATAAAAATAACGCGAGTCGCCCGGCCGAAATAGCGCGCCGGTTATAAATACGCCAAACGCGCCCGCACCCGTGGCCTCATCCAGCGCCCGGGCAAAGATGGCCGCAAGCAACGCGCCCGTCTCGGACGACACTAGGGTTACCAACTCGTCCCAAGCGCCGACCGTCAAACGTCCACCACGAATTGTGGTACGCTCGAAGCTGAACTGGCTCGCCATGTCAGCTAAATTTAGTGATTTAGGAGTTAATATCCTAAAGAGCAAATCCGTCTCTCTCGGTATAGACGTTTATACCGCTACCCCTGCCGACTTCCGTAAGGCAACTGCTTACCTTGATAGGGTAAATGCTCCTTATCACACCTTCGACCTCGAGGAGGACAAACTCCTCAAAGTTGTCATCAGAGGCATCACCACCGACATTCCCGTTCAGAATGTCATCGACTACCTGACCCAAGTCAGAAATATCCCGGCCGTCTCTGGCCACAGAATGCTTAGCCGTGATGGCAGGGCCTACGAGCTTGTATACGTCAAGTTGCAAAACTCTGACGAAGGTAAGAGGATCTTCAAGGAGCAGTTCATCTGCGGACTTTCTGTGAGGGTAGAACCCAAACGCAAATCCAACAGCGGTAACCAATGCCACCGTTGCCAGAATATTGGCCATGCTCAGGCCAATTGCAGAGCGAGCTTCGTCTGCGTCAAGTGCGCAGGCAACCACCCCACGGCGGAGTGCTCAATTTCGGCTGACACTCCTGCCAAATGAGCTAATTGCCAGGGTCAACACTCGCCCAGTTATCGTGGCTGCAATGCTTTTACGCAATTGCAGAGGAAAAAGCCAGCGTCTTTCAGTTCAAATTACCGTCAAGAAGGATTTTCCATCAGCCAAGCGCTCGGTGGTCCTTCGTCCGCCGCCCCACAGCAATCAAGCGTTCCTCAACCGTCTGGCCCAGTCGACTGGGCCCTGATCTTCGAAGACTTGCTCTCGAGGACCAAAAATCAATCAGAAAGAGACATTATCAGTATTGCTTACGCAATCAGTATTGCTTACGCAAAACTGTTAGCCAAAGCCCAGTAAGGAGCAATCCTCTGGACTAAACACACGAATTGCCAATACTCAACCGACTATGTCCTAGGATCCCGGGTTTTATTAGCCACATCCAAGACAATAATGACAACAACCACGGCGGCACCGCCATTTACGTTAAACGGGGGACTTACCACTTACGCTTCACATTGAGCGCTTTCTCGAACCTAGAGGCGACTGCTATAATAGTCAACATAGACATTGGTCCGCTGAAGATCCTGTCAGCTTATCATTCACCGAGCACACATCTGCTCAAAGACGATCTAGACCTTGTATTTTCAGACAACATGCCCACGATCTTGGCTGGTGACCTAAATGCCAAAAGCCCTAGCTGGAACAGCAGGGTTCTCAACAGAAATGGGAAATCCCTTTCCGATTTTCTAAACGAAACGAGACTCGACATCAGAGCGGCTGGGCCAATAAGTCCCACGTTCTATCCCTCGATAGCTCACCACAGCCCTGACGTGCTAGACATTGCCGTTCTCTCTAACGTGAACTCTGACTATGACATTTGGACAACATAAGACCTGTCCTCCGACCATACCCCAGTTTTTCTGGACCTTGCGCTCGGCATAAAGAGACCGTTAAAAGAGACAAAATCGACCAGTTGGCTAAAATACAGAAGAAAGGTAGAGCAACTCGTCTCCCCATTAGCTTGCTAAGCGTCTTAGGCAAGCTAGTGGAAAAAGTTCTACTGAGTCGTATTTCGGTCTTCATAGAAGACCAGAAAATCATTCCGACTCCCAGGTCGGTTTTCGAGCCGGCCTGTCCACCATCCATCAGCTCTCGAGGGTGACAGAATTCATCGCTGAGGGCTTTTCGATCAAACGCGAGGCCACCGCAGTTTTCCTGGACATACCGAAAGCGTTCGATAGGGTCTGGCACGATGGTCTCATTTTCAAAATGCACGACTTTCTTCGTAACAGAAAGTTTCGTTGCAAAATCAATTCAACGTTATCCAGCGAGCGTAAGATCTGTGCAGGCGTACCACAAAGCTCTGCTCTGTCCCCGACCCTGTACAATATCTATACAAGCGACATTCCGAATATGGCTCCGGTAATGGTCGCCCAATACGCTGGTGACACAGTTTGTATAACGGAGGTAATCAATGCCACCGTTGTCAATAAGTTTGCCATGCCCAGGCCAACTGCAGTGCTAACTACGTCTGCGAGATCCCCTGATTTATCACCAATAGAACATGCATGGGATAGCATTGGAACAACACTTCAGCGATTGCCACAACCACCAAGGACTTTGGACCAATTGCGTATCTGTGTTCGACAGACCTGGGACCGCTTGCCACTTCGACCACTTGATTCTGTCTATGCTTCGCCGACTTAGAGAGTGCTATAACAACCGCGGCGGGCCAGCAAATTATTGAATTTTTGTCAGTATTTTTTGTCGAAGACAGTCGAACGTGATCTCGAAGGGCGGGGCGATTAGTAGTTGCTTTACCGTGAACAATTATGTTACAAAATAATGCGAATCTAAAACAACAGTATCATTCATTCATCAATAAATATATTACATTAGGTCACATAGAACAAATTCCACACGGTCGAAAAGAATTTAATTATTATTTATCTCTCCACGCGATTATTAAAAATTCTAGCATAACAAGAAAACTTCGAGTGGTTTTTTTATGTTAGTGCGAAATCAAACAATAATATATAGTTAAATGAAATATTATTAACAGATCATTCTTTTCAAGATGACTGATTCTCTATTCTCTTTAGATTTCGCATGCATAAATAGGTCATTACTGATGACAATCAGATGATGTATCGACAAGTCAAAATAAAAAATTCTGATATAAGCACCAACCATTTTTTTGACGTCAATCCTACTAAACCAATTAAAATATATCAATTAAAAACTGTTGCATATTTAGCAGTAAAATATTTACAAGAATAATCCAAGGAAGCCGATAATAAATTGAACTTCACGTCATATTACACGATTTATTCATTTATTAACTGGTGCGCCAACTACTAAAAACGCTAAAAAGAAGTATAATGCCATTACGCAAATGAGCTGCAAACGATGCAGAAATTGTAGATAAATTAAATAATAACAATAGTAGTACGCCTAAGATGCTAAAACATTAGGCATTAAATATGGAAATTTTGAGCAATTTGACGACCGACTCGTTTTTATCAGCATTATGCAGTCATGTCAAGACGGGGGTTAATTAGCGATAAGGCCACCAATTTTATCGGTGCAAATCACCAATTTAACTTTTTACACGAGTAACAAGATTAATCAAAATCCGCAGTATGTATAATACAGGGTGGACCATTTAATGTGTTTTCAGAAAATATCTCCGAAACAAGAAACTTTTAAAAAAATGACCCAAACAAAAAATGATTGTATCGAAGGGGGCCATAATAACATAATATTGTTTTTTTCATAGATGGCGCTGTTGTCGCTAAATCGTGGTCAACTTAGTTTTTTTAAATGGAAACCCCTACTTTTTATTAAAAACTAAAATTCCTTGTTTAAAAATGAGAAGAATTCACTCAGCTCACTTTTTCGTCAGAGTGATAGCTGGAGCTGTAATCGCGAAAAGAAGTTGTTGCATTTGGACGCTTGCGTATCGAACTTCGCGCGCATGTGTGTGTGTGTGACGTCTGCCGTCTTGTGAACGATTCAAATAAGTGTCCTTATGTTGTCAAAACATGACGTTAAAATGGTGAAGTATACTATCGTGGAAAAGGTCGACATGATTTTCGTGTATGGTGAAGCTAGACGCAATGCACTTGATGCGTGTGGCTTGTACGCGGAGAGGTATCCTGATCGAGATCATCCGAGTCACATGACTTTTCTTCGGATCGTCAACTCATTTGTGGATACTGGCAGCCTAAAACGAACCAGACATCGAAGACGCACCGTAACCCAGGAGAACGCCGAAGTTGATATTTTAGCTGCAGTTGCAGTCAACCCCCACATAAGTTCTCGTCAACTGGCACGGAGTTCAGGCATCTCCAAAACGAGTGTTTTGCGAGTTCTTCATCAACATAAATTTCATCCTTACCACGTATCGTTGCATCAAGAACTTCATGGCGACGACTTCCAACATCGAGTGCAGTTCTGCAATTGGGCTCAGCAGCAAATACGCAACAACCGGAACTTCGTTTCCATGATCCTATTCTCGGATGAAGCAAGGTTCACGAATCGTGGCCAAATCAACCGGCATAACATGCATTATTGGACGGAGGAGAATCCACATTGGATCCGACAAGTGGACCATCAACGACCGTGGAGCGTCAACGTTTGGTGCGGAGTTCTGGGAGATCACGTCATTGGCCCTTACTTCATCGACGGAAATCTGAATGCTGAAAAATACGGTGAAATTCTGACGGCTCATATTCCTGCTTTACTCGAAGACGTCCCTCTGCTGACCCGATTGAGACTGTGGTATCAGCACGATGGCTGCCCTGCACATTTTGCGCGTGTCGTCCGAGATATTTTGAACCGCCAATTTCCGAACAAGTGGATTGGTCGTGGAGCTCCGGTGCCTTGGCCGGCACGTTCGCCGGACTTGACAGCGCCGGACTTTTTCCTGTGGGGATTGCTGAAGGACAAATGTTATGCCGACATACCGACGACGCCTGATAACATGAAGGAGCGTATTCGCAATGCTTGTGCGAACATCAACAGAGACACCCTACGAGAAGTTCAGAGATCGTTTCAAACAAGGATCGCAAAATGTCTCGAGATGAACGGCCATCATTTTGAGCACCTGCTCTAGAGATGATTTCATATTCTTTTTCAAAAATAACAAATTAATGTAACGTACATTATTGGTGATTTTAGACGCGCATGTTCGCGGGTGCGCGCGCACACACACACACACACACACACACATATGCGCGCGAAGTTCGAATACGCAAGCGTCCAAATGCAACAACTTCTTTTCGCGATTACAGCTCCATCTATCACTCTGACGAAAAAGTGAGCTGAGTGAATTCTTCTCATTTTTTAACAAGGAATTTTATTTTTTAATAAAAAGTAGGGGTTTCCATTTAAAAAAACTAAGTTGACCTCGATTTAGCGACAACAGCGCCATCTATGAAAAAACCAATATTATGTTATTATGGCCCCCTTCGATACAATCAGTTTTTGTTTGGGTCATTTTTTTTTAAAGTTTCTTGTTTCGGAGATATTTTCTGAAAACACATTAAATGGTCCACCCTGTATAAATAAAATCAAGTGGCATATTTTGGGGGCCTCTAGGAGGCAGGTATTAAATCCATAAAAAGTTTATTGATTTAAGTTGTTAGCAATACCATTTTACGAAGAATTTCTGACGTTAACAATTTAGAGCTATATATTACAACTGTAATAATTCTAGTACTAAAAAAAACAATGGTAGATTCCGTATTTAATGTCAGTACTATACTATTTTACAAATATGGTGAGTGAATCAAAGTGTGTGGCCGAGAAATCTTTGTGCTAATAATAATAATTAATAGAAACAGCATTAAATCTGGCAAAATTAACCAGATGGGTTGGAAAAAGAAAGCAATCCAAAACATATTCTAAAACTAAATCTACAAAATATCGTTGACGAACCTATCACTTCCTCTACTTCCCCGCGCAAACAATCCATTTCATCCAAGTCATTCGAGACGTGCCTGACTGCTTCAATGCAAACGACATAGCCGACTTTGCCTCCACTCAGGTCTTCACCCTTCTTCGCGTCTTGAAGGTCATCTCCAGAGCTACACAACGGCCCACGCGACTCTACCGACTATTCTTCACCAACAAGGACGAAACTGATCGTATAATATGCTCTGTCATAAACATTGGCCCCTTTAAGCGTTTTGCCGAACTCTCCGCTCTCCTTCCTCCTCGCCCCATACAATGTTCCATGAAGTTCCATAACTCCTCTACTCCTTGCCAAAAACCCACTCAATAAATGTATTGCCATCACCCCTAAATGTGCCCAGCATTTTCTTCGAAATGCCCTATGAAGCAAGATGCCGAAAGATCGCTAACCGACGAAACTGCTGCTCCCCCCAATAAGGAAGCCTCTATCGAAGAACAATTTATATAAATTCTCACAACATCTATCCAAACTACGACCTACACAATCGGCCGCCATCCAGGAAGCTGTCTCGGCTGCGGTCCTTCAAATCCTCGGCCTTCAAGTCCTCTTCCATTCACCTTGTCACTCTAGAAAACCTCCTTCTCATATCCCCTCATGTCCGTCTCACAAAGAACCTCCTCACGTTCATCAACCACAAAGGCCATTCCATCATCGAGATCACATTCTGGTCACTGACAACATTGTCAACCGTTTGGCCCTTGCTCAATAGGCAACCCCATCAACAACGATCACCTTCCCCTCTTCTCCTCTTGCTCTCTCTTCAACCCTCTCCCTCCCCTTCTTTTCCTCCCAAAGAAAGTTTTCTCTCGAACTAATCGGAACGCTTTTCAAACCACCCTAAAATCCATCCAACCTCCCCTGACTAGTTCATCGACGGAAGGCATTGACGCAGCCGTACACATCACCACCTCTTCGATACAACAGATCATTCACAAATACTCCGTTAACTCCGCGAATAGCGGCAAATTCACTGCAGCGGTATTTTTTGGCATTCAAAAGGCTTTCAATACTGTATGACACGAAGCCAATTTCCTCCTCACTCCTCAAAAACAAATGTCTTGCCTCGGCGTGATTTACCAGCAAAACATCAACCTCTCAGCCACGATAAATAAAATCCGTAAAACAGTCCACTCGAGACACTACCTTCTTAGCTCGTCCAAATCCAGCTTCCCAGACTATTCCAACGACATTTAACTCAGCACCTACACAGCCTTCATCAAACCCGTCATTGAATTCCTTGACTTCCGCCACCGCTTCCCAACTTGAACCCCTCTTTTCCCTTGAAAGTCGCCTTCTCCGAAAGTACTGCCGGCT
The DNA here is from genome assembly GCA_963969525.1 of Ontholestes murinus. NCBI lineage: Eukaryota > Metazoa > Arthropoda > Insecta > Coleoptera > Staphylinidae > Ontholestes > Ontholestes murinus. Next base: position 41,077,481 of record OZ018393.1, on the reverse strand, counting down.
TTCACCGGACATTCCAAATGAAACTGTTTACAATTTAGTAGCCTCCCCCAGACTCACATCAAGGTTAACCCGTTTAATTAGCAACTTAGCTACCCATACATCCTACAAAACACGCTGCGAATCTCAAGAGTTATGATTAAAAACTCTACAAAATAGTCTAGTCCATCTGAAGTCTGAATTATCGGCTCTAAAAGCCGAAAAAAACCAGAAGCCCTTGGTTAGGGAATTAGGGCATATGAGTAAGTTACCGTTTTATATCCACGCCCTGACTTTTTTTTACATACTAGCACCAATTTTTATAAATTTTGTCAACAATCGTAATAACAAGTGTCGCGCTAATTTAGTAGCCGTTTATATCCATGTCATAAATTATTATTTGTTTTAATTACCGGTAATAATTTGTTGAAATTTTGCTCTTATTTGCCTCGTGTAATCAGTTGCATCCTAACTTCGTGATCTACTATATATAATTTTTTTTCTAAATTGTCGAATAGAGGTAAATCTTACACAATTTTAAGTACACATACTAATTAATTTCGGTACATTTTTTTTTATTATTATTATTCAGAGTTGATCAACAAGTTATAAATTTAGTAAATACCAAATTTTTATATTTTGTTATTTGCAACCAGTGTACCGTAATCTAGTAAAATTTTATCTTTGTTTAATAGGTTATAACTAGAGAGCGGATTTCTAGCATTATGCTTATCCATAATATTAATAGCATCGAAAAAATTTCTTAATATCTATACGAATCTTGAAGAATGTGATTACTTAGCGCTAAGTTTTTTTTTGCTTTTTTGCTTATTTTGACTTTTTGTGCTTATTTTGACTTTTTATGCTTATTTTCATGCTTTTTTTTAGATTCTGATGCTTATTTGGAGCATTTTCTTAAAACATTTAATAAAAATTTCACGCTGATATTAAATTAATGTGCTAATATAGAGAATTTTCGTAAAAATCTGTATCCCATCATTTATAGATTATATTTGTATTACATATTTCCTTCGTGTCTTTTGCCAACATAATTGTTTAAAATCTTCATAATATGATACAATAATTGTAATGAATTTTATTATTAATAAATATTAGTACAAATTACCAATTTACAATGGATTTGATTATAAATAAGTCTCATTATTCAGATAATACAGACGAACGCTTCATAGGAATCACACCTATGATATTCCGGATGTAAACGTCGTTAAACTAGGCCCAAACAGAGGCCCCAGTAAGTATTAAATGTAAACAAATTTAAGTGATAGCTAATAATCAGGTGTTCTGCAACCGTATCAATTTTCTACTCTCGGCAAAAATACGGATGAAACGACTGGCGCATATTTACCGTTTTCGTTAATTTTCATATTCAAACTCGCATTCATAAACTATTGAATTAACGTTCCAAAAACTTTGCTTATTTATCAAAAATTATTATATGAATGAATCGTATTAACCTGGGGAATAACAGATAAATTATATTATATAATTCACATGTATATTTAACCCATAATGCAAAAGGTGAAAACCACAATATAAGAATGAATTAGAGACTATCCAGAATTAACAAGTGAAAATTATACATTATTTTGTAAGGCATGTTTAAAAATAGTAAGTTTTATTTTAGTTCCCAACTGCATCCTAACTAGTCAAGACTTGTATGTAAAACATGTTATAACAACACTACATCAAGAACGTTTGAATAAGTTCAAAGCTGAACTAAAAAAACAGCACAATATCACAATCTTTAGCATCATCTTAAAATTTAAATTAAATTCAGATTTGTGCAAAATACTTTTACATTCGAATATCCCTTTAAGAAAATTACAAAATAATGCATTTAAATCTTTCTTGGGAAAATATTGTAAAATGCGCATTCCCGAGAAAAAATTATGTAGCTCTTGCATACTATGAAACCATATAAAAAATTAAAGATATTATTAACAATAATTATATGTGGTTTGGTGCGGATGAAACCACAGACACTTGTTTAATTTAATAATAGAAGTTTAACATGAAGACATCCGAACAATAGTATTTTGATATATACAAAAGAATTGAAGAAAACTGATAATAACATTATAGCAAAATTCATAAATGATGGACTGACAAGCTTATTTTTTCCGTAGACAATACCAAGTTACAAAATTTTACTAATAATGCATTTTGTGCATTGTACAAGTTTAGCACATGAATAGAAACGAATTTCTGAAACTATAAGAATGAAATTTCCATTTGTAGATTTAATTAAATATGGAAAAATAGTTCTGATATCTCACTGCCCCATAAACCAGTGCTAACAAAATGGGGAACTTGGCTATATGCTATGATGTACTATGCGAACAATTTTGAATAATTTAATAAGTTAATGACTGTCAAACAGTTCTTAAGAAACAAGAGCTTCCTTCAAAACAATTTAGTTACATAAAATCGCGTTTAAATTTTTGTGAGCAACACAATCAAATCTTTATAAAAGCAGATTCATTTTAGAAAATACCTGGACGCATTGGCCAAGAAATCAAAATAATATCGAAAGAAGTATTCGGTGAAAATGAAGGATTTTTAATATTAAATAAATTAAACTTGATTTTGAATGGCAATTTTCAAATGGTTCCAGCTATAATTTAAAATAAAGAGAAGCTTTTCCACTTTCAAAAATTTATTGAGAGTCAGAAGTAATAATTTTTAAAATTAAACCCCTAGAACAACATTTAATGATCTACTGTTTTCATGAATAGATTTTAGTTATTTTGAAATGTATACAAAATTACAATTTAATTTTTAAATACTTACCTGATATTATATATTGCGTAAAGAAAGTATGTTTATTTTAGTTTTAAGCAGAATTTCTATGTAAAATATGTTGATATATCGTGTAACATATTAAGAAAATATAGTTTTCTTTAGTGCTTTTTTCGTGTTTTTATGCTTTTTTCCTGTTTTTATGCTTTTTTAATGCTTATTTTCTCTAAATTTTGTGCCCTTTTAAGTGCTTTTTTTCACATTTTTTAAGCTTTTTTATCCGCTCTCTAGTTATAACTATGCACATTTAGCTAAATTTCAATTTACGATATATTATTTTTATTTTGATTAGTTATTTTGTATTATCATCGATTAACGGAAATTTTACAGTCAATTTTATAATAACATCTGCATAAATTTTTATTAATTGTCTTTTATTCTGAATTAATTTTAAAACATGGTTACATTTTTTTTCAAGAGTGATACTAAATTGATTAGATAGGCTTAACTGCACATCAAATCGCGTTGTATATTTATTCTTTTTACATTCTTAACTTTTATCGAGACCATCGTAATAGTAGTACGTCACTTACGTTATAAGCCGAGCCGTATAATTTGAAACTCGACGGGGCCGTAAGAATGTCTATGAAATCATATAACCTCCGTACACGCTCGAAAACCACCGTTGACGAGGAAGTCATTGGTCGAGAAATATCTCGCATGCTGCACAATATATCGAGTATTGAAGATACAACGATAATAGACCAGGCCTCCCAGCCAAGGAAAGGCAACCTACCGAATGACATCATAGACGATGACGAGGATGAGAACGATCCGGGATTAGCCGAAATCCGGAAGGTGGAAGAACTTGAGTACGAGCGAGCTCAGTCAAGGGATTCATATCCATCACCGATCCAGTTCGACCAGATGGAAGCAGCTGCCAATATCCAACCAGCCTCACCCAGTGGAGTATCACCCAGAAATGCCATCCTTGAGCAGCCAAACCAGAACCCAGACTGATCGACGACTTTTGATGTTGCTGCAGGAGGCCAAAGGAATGGAACCGGGACTCGATGCCATGCCAGGAGGATCCGCCAGCCCACCCTCGTACGCCACCTCGATGTCAATTATGCAATAATGGACGTCACTGGCATCGCTACTGTCCGACTATGCCGGGAAACGATCAGCAGCACCAGGTTCGAAACTAGCTCTCCATCCGTCTCCTGTCGCCCACAGAAAAAGACCACCAACCCAAAACGGAACAGAATAAATACCCAAGTCAATTACCTCGCCTCACACAGACAATCTGCGTAAAGTGCCGCCCCACACAGATAATTCGCGTAAAGTGCCACCCCACATAGACAATTCGCGCAAAGTGACTCCCCACACAGACATTCCGCGAAAAGTGCTGCCCCCCACAAACAATAGGAGGAGTGTCGTGTCAAAGTCACGATGCCTACGAAATAAAGTGAATATAATTCGAAACCAGCGCACAAATATTTCGGCGTACCCGTTGATTACACTACCTGTGGTAATTAACAATCAAATGTTCGCTTGCCTACTTGATCTTGGAGACGGGCAGAACTATATTCGACCAGAAATTACCAACCAAACCACACCAATCCAAATATCCGCTCAGCTCGCGGGAAAAACAGCAACGGCCAACATCACAGGAATTGCCAATATAACCTTTCAGGTCGGGACAGCCATGTTTAAAGAAGAGTTTCTCGCGATGCCAGATCTGTGCTTCGAGGTCATTCTCGGTTTGGAAAACTAACAGCGGTTTTTCGAGCTAATTGGACGGTTTGGACGTACCTTTACGCCGAAAGATCAATTCGCGCAGCAGTCACGTACCACCGAACATCGTATAACAGTCACCAATGGTAAGCCCATTCGAATCCGGCCTTATAGGGTACCTCCTCCTGAGAAGAAGCAAGAGATCGACCGGTAAGTTACGGAACTTCTCACTCAAGGCATTATAGAACCTCGTTTAAAAAAAATAACGTAGAGAGCCGGTTTTGCGTGGACTACCGCAGCAACCTTTCAACGAATGATGTCGCAAGAAGTTCTTTTGGGCATTTTGCACGACTTCGCCATGGTGTACCGGGATGGTATCATCGTGTTTTCCAAGACACCAGAAGAACATTTGCGACACTTAGCGATCATGCTCGAACGGCTGGATCGATACGACTTGCGACTATGCCCCGAGAAATGTTGGGAAGGCATCACTAGAGTATTGGGTCACCTGATTGATGCCGATTCGACGAAACCGTTGGAAAAACACGTTCGCTAGATCCAGGAGTATGCCATACCAAGGACCCGCGACAACTAAGGCGTTACCTAGGCCATTGTAACTGGGTACGCCAGTCTATTGAAGATTTCGCTGTTATAGCAGCGCCCCTAAACGACCTAACAGCAACAGCGAAACCCTTTAAATGGACACCTGAAGCTACCGCTACCATGGACCGTCTCTGACAGAAAATGCAAAAGCCATTACGCCTTCATCGTCCGCTCGCAAAAATTCCGTTTACTGTACTAACGGACGCATCGCAGATAGGAATCTCGGCTGTGTTATTACAGACGACGGAGGAAGGAGTTAAACGTATCGTGAGCTTCAATTCTGCGAAACTTAACGAAACAGAAACGGTACCATATTAATGAACAAGAATGTCTGGCACTAGTTTGGGCATTAAACCGGTACCGTCCTCTGTTAGAGGGGCGTCATTTTCATGTCATCACGGATTCACGAGCGCTCACATGGCTAGCAAAGTTTAAGGATACCAGGAGCAAGGTAACAAAATGGGCCCTACTTTTACAGAGCTTCAATTTTACCATTAAACATTGTCCTGGTAAAGATAATGAACTCCCCGACTTGCTGAGCAGAGACCCAGAGGAGGAGCTAGTAGGCGAGATCCCAGAGCTCGAAGCCATTTTACCCCCCTCGCTCAACGTAATTGCGCTCCCAGTCATCCAACCGGTAGTAGATGCCCAAGCTGAAGACGTCGAAACGCAAGAAAAAATACAAATACTGGAAGACCCAACTCATCCAGAATGGGAAGAACAAAATCGATTCCTGGAGGTCGTTGAGGGACTGTTATACCATCGACCCAGCGATGGACGGGACAGGATGCTTCATGCTCCAGCAATTGTTCGTCCATTGTATTTTGTATAGCCTTCATGATGACGCTATACTCCCTGGCCGAGACGAAACTACCAGACGGGTTAGGGCAAAATACTTCTGACCTCAAAAAGCGGCTCCAATGAAGGCGAGAATCTCCACGGCACCCTTCCATACGGTCGCCGTCGACTTCGTCGGACCTCTTCCAATGTCCCAAGGTAAAAAGAGAAACATCCTTGTGGTGACAGATATTTTTACCAAATGGATAGAGGCGTTCGCTATAGGAGGAGCACGAACTGGAATCATCCTCCAAATTTTAGAAGAACAAGTCTTCCACCGGTTCGGTTATCCGAACGTAATCATCTCACACCTGGAAAAGCTCTTCTCGGATACGAGATTCGTCATCTTGGCGAACATCAAATACCAGTTACCGCTGCGGTCGCCGCACCGGCCCACGAGAAACGCGAGCAGCGGCTTGATGATATTCGAAATCGACAACTACGCTACGTTCGCCGTTACGATCAGCCCGACGAAGAACCTTGTTTTGTCCTTGGACAGACAGTAATGATTCGAAATCACCCTATTTCTGACGCAAAGGACCCCGCAGGTTTCGCACCTAAGTGGTTAGGACCTTATAGGATTCGCGGTGTGGTATCTACCCGCGTTTATCGTGTCAACCATGATGGAAAGACGGTAAGAGTTCATGCCGTTTTGTGACTTGCAAAAATTTATTAATTAACGAACCATTGTAATAAATCCGGACAGACGCCAGCTATGTTGCCATCGGCACTGTATTATCTCAAGGAGCAATAGGCTCCGATTTATCCATTGCTTACGCGAGTCGGACACTTAACGAGTCCGAAAGTAATTATTCTACAATAGAGAAAGAATTATTGACAATTGTTTGGGCCGTTAAATACTTCAAACCGTACCTGTTTGGTAGGAAATTTTGAATTATTTTTGATCATAAGCCTCTACAATGGCTTATGTCCATTAAGGAACCGAACTCAAAATTAGTTCGGTGGCGGTTAAAACTTGCTGAGTATTATTACAATATTATATACAAAAAAGTATTTTAAATAACAATGCGGACGCGCTTTCACGTATAGAAATAAATATGCATGACAAAGTCCATCAGCCCGACGACTTTTATATAAATAACTTTGATGATAAATTTGGTACGAGTAATGAAGATGAATTAGATAAACAATTATATGATATTATTCATCGTGATCGTGAAACTGATTCTGTAATACTTGGATGTTTCCGAAAGGCATATGGTATATATAACGAAAATAATGACAGTGACATAATTCACTCTAATACTGAAAACCCAATATTTAATATTTCTATCCTGGAAAAACCCGTAAAAGTTAGAAATCTTTTTAACAATAGGAAAATGCGAATAAATTTACAACTTTCAAAATTAGTTTTTTAATAAAATGTTACAGACTTTATAAAATAATATACCGCCCCAAAATAAACATATCACTTATATTTTGTAGATCAAGTTTACGAAAAATTCTGTACTATTCTTCATAAACATTTTAAAACCGCAAATTTCATTTATTAAATGCATTGAATTATTAGATGATATAGAAATTGAAAACGAAATTATAAACATTATTAAAGCGTATCACGAAGGTAAACCGAATTATCGAGGAGTACATACAAAATTACATAAATAATTCTGAAATTTGCCAACTTTGCAAATATAATCGAAATCTATTAAAGCTTAAATTTAATATCACAATAACACGGACCAAATTATTCGAAATCATCCATATCGCCAGTATAGATTTGGAAGGTACTAAATTCCTTATTGGATAAATGCTTTTTCAAAATACTCAAATGTATAAAATGAATTCCTATCAAGCAATTGAGATTACCAACAATCTCGTTATATTCTTTACGCATCATGGAATTCCTGTTCAAGTTGTGTCAGAAAATCATCTGAAATTTAAGAATACATTAATAAAAGAACTTTTAGAAACTCAACAAAATTAAAGTGCATTTCATAAGTAGTCAACACCCGGAATCGAACGATATAGTAAAAAGAGTTCACTCGACTATACTAGAACATATCCGGTTCATTAAAAATCAGGATATTCATAAAAAAGAACTCATTGAATCAAAAAATAATTACTCACTTTTGGCATACAATAATTCTATACACTCAACTACAAAATTGACCTCGTCAGGAATCCTTTCTCCCTTTGACATCGATATTGAAACTCGATGTTAATAATCACCGGGATAAAGTAAAATTGCTTTACCAAGAAATTAACGAAATCATGCAAACAAGTAAAGAAAAAGTTATGGAAATATTATTATATCAAAACCGGGAAGAAATTCCGAATATTCTAGAAATTATATTTATCAAAAATAAGCAAAAGCAGTCAAAGACTAAAAATAAACACAAGAAGGAAACATTAAAATCGGTTGACCCTAAATTTAAATTTCCATACTTAGTCGAAATTCACGCATTTGCCAATGCCAGTCAAAGTGCATACTGCGCATGTATATATTTAAAGGTACAGAATTTTAAAGGCGATAGATTTGAAACACAACGAAATCTAGAGTGGCACCTATTAAAGATCAAACAATACCTCGATTGGAATTATGCTCCGCACTTTTGCTAGCAAAATTAGTCGACACAGTTAAATTATCAATTAACATTACAATAAATAAGTTTTATTACTATACCGATTCAACAATAGTGCTATCGTGAATTAGGGGATCGAGGAATGGAAGATATTTGTAGCTAGCCGTATTACAAAAATTAGAGAATTATGAACCCCAGAAAACTGGTATTACGTTAATAGTAAAAGTAATCCCGCCGATATTATTTCACGGGGTACAAATGTTTGCGATTTGATTAATAATAAATTATGTGTGGGATGACCCTACATATTTATCTGAAACTATGCATAATACTTAATAGATATTCGTCATTGAGTAAATTAAAAAGAGTGCTAGCATACTGCATAAGATTTATTAATAATACAAAAAATAAAACAAACAAAACCACCGGAGTCTTAACGGCATCCGAATTAAAATATTCTACAAATACCTTGCTTAAATTATTCGAGTAGAAGGCCGGTTAACAAATGAGCCTGTAGAATACAGTAAAAAATATCAAATATTATTACCGGGAGATCACCCTTTGTCAAAATTATTGTATAATGCTACACACATAAACAATTTGCATGCAGGAGTTCAAACCACGTTAGCGTCCATAAGACAAGAATATTGGCCAATTGCAGCCAAAAATAACATTAAAAGAAAAATACATCAATGTATAATTTGCTTCAAAAACAAACCCACATCAATATATCCACTCATGGGAAATTTATCGCAGTCTAGAGCAACAATCGCGCGGCCATTTATTAATTGCGGCGTAGATTATTGCGGCCTATTTTTTTATTAAAGAGGGACAACGCAAAATTAAAATAGTAAAGGCTTATGTTGCAGTTTTTGTTTGTTTTGTCTCACAGGCTATCCATTTAGTGGTAGTCAGTAATTTAACGATTTTTAGCAGCACTGAGACGTTTTATTTCGCGCCGGGGAAAGGTTCTCAATATATATTCCGATAACGGAACCAACTTCGTAGGAGCAAATAAAGAATTGCGTGAATTGCATGCTTTACTAAAGTCGCCTAACCACAAAAATAAAATCACAAGTGCGATTGTGGAAGAAGGTATTTCGTGGCATGTGTAGCCGGAGAAGCGAAATTAACATTTGAAGAAATGTAAACTTTAATATCGCAGATCGAAGCAATACTTAATTCAAGTCCCCTTACCCCCATGTCTAATGACCCTACTGATTATACCTTCCTCATTACTGACCACTTTTTAATTGGAGAAGCAGTAACTTAATTACCATGTGAAGAGTTGATGGATATCTAAATCAACCGTTTATCTCGATGGCAACATGTGCAAAAAATACGCCAGCACTTTTGGCAGAGATGGTCCCGAAAAATCTGCCTTAGTTGCAAAACGGAGTCAAAGTGAAACACAACACATAGGTGACCTGGTCATGCTTTGCGACGACAATCAACCACCAGCGAGATGGATCACCGCCAGGATCGTGCAGTTACACCCCGGCAACGATGGAATAGTGCGCGTGCCGTTAGCGTGCGCACTCCCGACGGAGGAGTCACAAAACGCGCCACATCCAGGGTATGCGTTTTACCTATAGAGATCGGCACCGAGAAGGCCACATAAATTCCCATTAGGCGACAACATGCCCGCAGGGGTGGTTGACGTGCACAGCCATTTGGGAATAGCGACCCCACGTACCCGAGCTGTTCACTGCACACACACATATCCCCATCACATACAAACACACACACGCACACACATACAGACACGGGGGAGTCCCACACTCCGTCTATAAAAGATTTTCCACTTCCCGGCCACAAAAAAAGGAGGCGACAACATAGTGGTGCGCGATATGAGTACAGTGCAGTGCGATTATTACAATTCGATACGAAAATTTCGCAAAATTATACGTGTGTGAGATTAACAATTGTATCAACATATGTTATTTTTGCTATTATACAATAGAAAATTTGTTGGCCGTTAATTAACTGTTTCTGTGTATACCATAAAATGTTTTGTTATTATTATATATTATTTATGTCGCCCCCTGTCCATATTAGTTATATTTAAATTTATGTAGACAGTTTATTTAGTGACATCATTGAAACACATGATTTCAATGGGGGCAGTGTGTTGGAGCGCTGTCCCACCCCAGGCGAACCATAGGGTGCTTTCGGGTACGCGCGCACCACCATCTTTATTGTAAATAGAAAATACAAGGTGGACCAAAAGTCCGTTTAAATTTGAATCGGTAGCTGCGACGAGCAGCGTCAGCGGGGTGGGACGGAAGGGTTATGACGCCTAAGAGCGGCCATTGGGAATTCAGTACTATGGCGTCGTTCAGCGATAAACAACGTGCGTTCTGTGTACCAGAGTACTACCGCAACAACGATTCTTTTACTCTTGCGCAACGAAAATTTTGCGCTCATTACAACATACGGCATAAAAATGAAGCTCCATAGATTCAATTGATTCGAAAATGGGTACAGAAGTTCAAAGAGACAGGTTCAACAATGAAACAACCACGATCCGGCCGACCTAGAACATCAAGAGATCCCGAAAACGTCGAGCGTGTAAGAGCGTCTATTAGTGAAAATCATGGACTCTCTACTCGGAAGCGCTTTAACGCCTTAGGTGTGCCCAGAACATCTTTGATTCGTATTCTTCACAAAGATTTATATCTACATCCGTATAAAATCCAAATGCTACAGGAATTAAAGCCTCAAGATCCTGCGCATAGGCTCCAATTTGCAAACGAAATGTTAGAGAAGTTCACCAGCTTTACCAACATGATTTTCTCAGACGAGGCACACTTTCATCTAAATAGGCATGTGAATAGACAAAATTGCAGATACTGGAGTGACACTAATCCTTCATTGAAGCATCAAAAACCTCTGCATTCAGCCAAGGTTACTGTATGGGCAGCGTTGTCAGCGAGAGGCATTATTGGTCCATACTTTTTTGAAGATCGCCGAAGAAATGCTGTTACAGTGAATACAGAGCGGTATATTGCCATGCTACTGAACTTTTTTTCACCAGCGCTACAGGATTTCGATGGTTTTAAGCAACGATCGTGGTTTCAGCAAGATGGGGCAACATGACACACTTCCAATGACTCATTAAGTGCTGTTCGCGAAATTTTTGAACAAAAAGTGATATCCAAAAGAGGTGCCATAACTGGCCACGGACTTATCCCCACTGGACTTCTTTCTTTGGGGATACCTTAAAAGAAAACTTTTCAACAGCAACCTAGTGTCCCTAGAGGAATTAAAGGGAAATATTCAAGAGGAAATGCAAAACATGTCACGAAACACTTGTGAGGCCGTCATTGATAATTTCCGCTCCAGGTTGCAGCAGTGTCAAAATAGTCAAGGATCACATATGGATAATGTAATTTTTTTTAAATAAAATCCGCATTTGTGTACTTCAATAATAAACAGAAAGTTTTTATCTCACTTAACTAGTTTCTTTTAAATCATCATTTGAAATGTAAATGAACTTTTGGTCCACCCTGTAGTTGTAAATTAGTCTTAAACTAGCACCAGTAGAATAAACACCTTTAAAATCAACTGCAGTGTTATTAACGACGAAACCATCCGTTTACCAAAAGCTTTTCAGTTCCAGTTTTTAATGATAAAACCTTAAGTTTAAAGTTTCATCTCAATCAGATTATTCGTTTTTGAGATTATCACTCATTTATTTAGTTATTTAAGTCTGTCTGTGTTACCACCTAACAGCAGTGTTCATATGTATATAATGCCAAAAACAAGTTGTTCATAGTTTGTAAGATCTCAAAATTTACTAAAAAATTTAAAATTTTTTCTTGCAGCCAAGAAATGCAATAAAGGAACTGAGGTGACCATCCCAAGTTTATTTAAGTCTGTCTGTGTTACCACCTAACAGCAGTGTTCATATGTATATAATGCCAAAAACAAGTTGTTCATAGTTTGTAAGATCTCAAAATTTACTAAAAAATTTAAAATTTTTTCTTGCAGCCAAGAAATGCAATAAAGGAACTGAGGTGACCATCCCAAGTCTGCTTAAAAAATGGGCGCATGTGGAAGAACACATGCAGTGAACTCAAGCCTTTTCGTGTGTGACCGAAATTTTTGTAAAATTAAAAACTTATATTTAAATAGTTTATGTGAGCACATTGAATAAATAAAATACTTACATACATACATACATACATAAGATTAAACTGGCATCACATCCAGTCCACACAAAACAGGGAGAAAGATATTAAATTTAAACTAGGATACAGCAAAGTAAAAAATGAGTGATACATTTTTTTGTAAATAATGCTCTTCTGATTATGTTTGTAGCAAGGCTAAAATTTTAATACACGAGAAGCAAATGGAAGATTTTAAAGGAAGGCATGTCATCAATTTCACCTGCATTAGTAGCTACAAAGCGGGACATAGAAAACGATCTATGGATTGCAAGTTTTCTAGTCGAACATAATTTGACATTCTAGTTAGCTAATCATATAGTGGCATTAATCAAGATATGCATGTTGACAAGGACTCCTCGGCTAAAAAATCGTGCGGACGAACAAAAGCAAAGTTGGTTACTAATGTAATTGGTTCGTACGGTAAAGATGGTATTTTAAGTTTTTGAAAACAAAACAATTTTCACTTATTATTGATAAATCGATGTATGTGGGTACAACAAAAAAACTAGCCTTGATAGCAAATATCGCGATGTAATTCCCGATTTTTTGGACTTGCTTCCAGGCATTAAAAACCATTAAAAACCTTCACTGCAGGGGGTTACTTGTTATACGGTCCAATTGAGGCCATCAAGGACTAGTAAATTGCTTTATGGCCATATTGTCGTCCGTTTTAGTTACGTTACGAAAACTGTGTAGAACACGGAACAGTTTCGCTAATTCCCAGAAATGTACTTATGTTACCAACAGTACTTGTAAACTCCTTTTTATAAACTTTCATTTTTTTAACACCTCCCCCTAATTTCTGGACAATCATGGTAATTACCCTTAACCCTACACTGCGCAATGTAGCAGATCTGTTACGTCTATATTTAAACGCGAACATATAATTCACTGAACAATATTTTTCTATTGCGAGACTTTTAATACACCCAATGATCAATTATGTTTATTACGCCATCTATACCGGCGTTCCTAGTAACGCGAGTGCCTGCTGTTTGGTTATGTTTACTTGTTGATGCATGACAGTATGTATGTTGAGTGCTGCAACTACATGATAAAATATATTGCAAAAATACATTATTATCACAAAATAAATACCAATAAGAGTCAAAATATTTAATTGAAGGTTAGTATATTACATTTATAATTATATTTCAACGAGACAGGCTCATGGCTACATTTGTTATGATAAGGAGGGTGAATCTTCGGAACCATCCAGTTCTGACGCCTCTAACCATCCCCCCAACGGTTCAAAATAAAAAACGAATCAGAGATTCGACTGGATCACCCCCAATTGATTCCGTACCAGATGCAATCCCGGTCTATATGACCAAGTACAAAAAAGAATCATTGGTCGAGACTTTCAAAAAGGGAATTAAGTTGACTCCAAGGAGGAAGAACATTCCGATTAAAACCATTACATGTGCCAGAAGAGGTTTCTCTGAAGAAGCAATACGGGAGATAATAAACGGAATGGAGAATCCGACCGCCAGAGCAGTGATTGAAGTCGTCTATAGATCCCTGGGTGAATGGGAATACCAGAAATTGAGGTACAAATTCTCTCTATTAGAATAACGAATGGAGTCAAGTTTATGCAAATTTGGAAGAAAAATTATCGTACAAAAATAGATGTATCATATCTGATACATTGTGCTTGACTGGAACATTTATATTGTAGTTAATAGTATTTCTTCAATGGCAAATAATTTGAAGATATATTATACAAAAAAGCAGTTGGAAGATATAATTGCAAATTTATCAGAAAATGAAGTCGATTTTGGCAACGAAGATGATAGTGATGATGAAGAATTAGTTATGGATCAAGAAATTACAAAATCTATATTGAATACGCCTATCGAATTCGATGATGGTTTATTTATTGCTTGCAAATCAAAATGACTTTTATAGTATCAGAGAGACTGAAGAAGAAGAAGTTCAAAGATATTAAGAAGAACTAGTAGAGTAAGAAAATCAAGCTGAAGAACTAGAGAATTTTGAGGAAATAAGGGACCCCAAGAAAAAAATGCGTAGGAATTGAAAGATAGGTATCGAAATATTTTATGGCAAAAGAGAAATTTGAATATCACTGGAGATCCTTTCAAATTTAATAGAGATTCAAGTTTACCAGCAAATATTGAGAATTTAAGTACTACTTTGGCCTTCTTTAGGTATTTCTTTGACAAAGAGCTAATGTCAATAATAGTAAGTGAATCTAATTTATTTTCTATACACCTAAACGCCAGTAGATTTAACCGGGCAGGATATCAGCCAATATATTGGCATTTGTATTTATATGACTTTGGTTCATATGCCTGATGTAAGGAGTTACTGGTCATCCACACTAGGTTTTAACAAGATTAGAGAAACCATGAGTTACAAAAAATTTGTTAAAATTAGGCGATATCTTCATTTTAATGATAATGCAAAGATGAAGCCAAGAAATCATCCGGATCATGACAGGTTGTATAAATTACGTCCAGTAATAAATAAATTAAATGATAGGTTTCAATCTGTTCCACTACAACAATATTTATGTGTAGATGAACAATTATGTGCAACGAAAACTAGGCATTACATAAAACAATATCTACCAATGAAGCCTCACAACTAGGGATACAAACTATATGGGCTTTGTGGAACAGAAGGATTTTCCTATAAATTTGAAATTTAGGTATAGAGAAACAAAAGAGCCCGATTTAGGTTTAAGTGCCAATTATGTCAGAAATATGACCAGAATTACAGAATATACTTTGGTAATTTCTATACCTCAATTCCATTAACTGTTTATTTAGCAAAAGTTGGAATTCTTTGCCTTGGAACCGTGAAAATTACAAGAATTCCGAACTGCAAAATGCCGAATGACAAATATATGGCAAAGCAACTCTCTTGAAGGTCTAGAAATTAAGAGGGCAATCAGGAATGGAGATAATCTCCTTAATAATCATAATGAATTACTTTCTAGTTCGAATCTCTTAATCATTGGACTTTCCTGCGATTAACACATTAATATAAATAATGTAACACTACATTCCTTATTTATTAATTTTGTAATTCCTTTGAGAATGGCCGTCATTGACCGAAACACGTGTCAGGAAACTGAATATACCAATATGAAACCAAACAAGTGTCTTATTTCAAAATCAGATAATATTCTATTTCCGTTTCATCAAGAGTGCAATGAGAAAAGTATTTATCGATATTATAATATTTAAAAACAGATGCCTCGCTTTTTATGTCGGAACTGCTAACCAAATTTACTAACGCTTCCCATTTAAAAGGAATACTGCAAGAATATTAAAAGAAATGTCATTGATAGATCCTTTATCTATTAAAACGAAGAAATCAAATTCAATAACTCCATTAGTACGTCATTTTGTATACTTTTATGGATGATAGTGATGTAGTAAAAATTGATCCACAATGGAGACTGTTGTATATACATGTAGGCAATAAGGATTGCATACGTTATGTAATTGAACCAAAATAAAGAACAACACTGTTAATCTAGACACAGCCGAGTATGGTCGCGCCGCCGAGAGCTGATCGTGACTCATCGCTCGATGTTGGAGGAATCAGACATACGTTCCTTTCATTTCATTCTGTCGCGATCATCTTACGATGATGATAGAACGAGATAGATGTTTAATTGCTGCACGGTTCTTAGTACGAAAATGCATGAGTCACAGTCAGCTATCGACGGCCCGACCATACACACGTATTATTGAAGACCTCTCCCCTAACACCCCAAACACCACATTGCGCAGTCGGAAGAAGTGCTCGTAAAAATATAATAATAAGCGGAACCAGTAAAATATCGAGAGGACGCGGTGCAGAAATAAATAAGCAGTATAACCACTAAATAACAATGGCAGATCATTGCGGGATTCAACCGATGAAAATGGATAAAGGAGACGTTGCGGACAATTGGAGGTTATGGCGGAGAAGGTTCGAAAATTATTGAATAGCTACAGAATTAAATAAGAAGCCAGAGGCAACACAGTGTGCACAATTGATACACTATATAGGAGAAGAATGTTTCAATAAAATATACTTATTGTTCACCTTTGGGGAAAACTAAGAAAATAATCTCGAAATGAAATTCTATTAAGCAAGTTTTAAAATTTTAAACCGAGACTGAATATTACATTTGAACGATCTGGATCTGGATTGAGTTTGCCAAGGGTGATTAAATCATTGACCAGAGCACTTAGGCCTCACTAGGCGCGTGTCCCTCTGACTGGGACAGCCCTGCGTTGTTCTATCACTCATTTAGCCACCCAAGGTAACGAGCACAAGACAGCACAGGGCTTGGAGGGTTATCGCTAATGTTGTGTTGGCCATTTTCGGCCAGAGCTCCCCTAGCATGGACTCTCTAAGGTGGGCGAGAGCCGGGCAGGTGGTTAACACATGTTCCACTGCCTCATCCTCTTCTTCACATGCTCTACATATGGGGGTTTCCACCAGTCCCATAGTAAACAAGTGTTTCCTTAGCTGACAGTGACCCATAAGGATACCTGTGATAAGACGCAGATTCCCCCGGGATAATCGCAGCTAGTATTCAGCTGTTTTCATATTGGGTGAACACATTGCTTCCTTGGTCTGTCTGCAGCCTGAGGTGTTGCCCCAACGTTGTTTTAGCATCTTGAGAGTGTTCTGTTTGAGGATGTCAGTGAGGCATTTCGGTGTTGGCGCGATCGGGGGCCAGTCCGTGGTATCACTGAGAACCGATCCAGCCCGAGGCAACTCGTCTGCCTTGCTGTTGCTTTCTTCATTATAGTGTGTCTTGACTCCGCGAGAGGTTGTCTATATAGGCATTCCTGTCCGTTAGTCTCGGGTTGCGAAGGTAACGTGTTTTCTTACCGGTTGTATGTGTTAGTATATATTTGATCCACCTATGATCTGACATTGAAACCGACGGTGATACATGCCAGTCGTGGATTTTGTTTGAGATACCTCTATTCGCCAATGTCATGTCTATTACTCCGAGTTGTCACGAACGTGGATTCAGAGCCTCGGTTTAGTATTTCTAAATTGTTACAAATGATAAATATGATGTGCGTTAGCGTCGCAGCCAATGACGAGGTGAAGTTTCTTCATCTCATAATGTAGCACGAGTTGCTCCAGCCCCCTGGTTGGTGCAGGGGCGTCGTGTGGGAGGTAAACTGAACGATATAAATTATTCAAGACGAGCCGGCCAGAAGGACAGTCTGTGGACAATTTCATAGTGGAGCTGAAAGAATTAAGCTTGATAAAGGACATATTAATACAGGGCATTAATGACGAAGAAAGAAAAGAAAAATTATTGCAAGAAGAGGACATGGATTTAGAAAGGGCGAAGAAAATCTGTGTAATGATCAAGGCCGCAAGAGAGCAACGACAAATGATGGACGGAAACAAGTAAGTGGATACAGTCAAAGCAAAACCAAACAAGTGGACCAATCAAAACAACAGGCGAGAAGATCACATTAAATCAATTACTGATTGTAGCAGGTGTGAAGGATCACAGAATAAGTACAGTTAGTATGAATGACACTCAAAATTATATGTATGTTGGTGAAATAAATAATAACAGCGGGAAAGTATGATATAATACAATAGAAAATAATGATAAGAAAATAAAATGCAAAACTGGATCTGTTGCAAATATAATGTCAATTAACACGTTCAGGATGTTGAATATTAAACAGAAGATAAAACAATGTAATGAAACTTTATACTCATATACAAATTATAAACTAGACTTGCTAGGCAAAATAAAATTAAGCTGTTTTTCGAAAAATCAGAATTATATGATTGAGTTTTATATTGTAAATACAAAAGCTGAAACAATATTAGGTTTAGAAGCATGTGTTGAATTAAATGTTATTAAAAAAGGAGATAGTATTGAAGATAATAGAATTATAAATTATGATAGCATTTTTGACAGGTACAAAGAACAATTTAATGGAATAGGTTGTCTTAAGAAACCATATATGTAATATGTATACATATACCATGGATGTTGTGTTGCATACTAGTGATATACGCATGCTAATAGAGTACCAACATAAAGATGTACAATGAACAGGTTGATGAATAAAAAGTATCAACCGGACCGTCGTATGATTGACACCCAATATAACATGGCGCAGTTATTAGTGTAAAAATAATAGGCAGGAGAAACAAATAAGCAAAAATGGAAAGCAGAGCAATTCAACCAATTAAGTTAACTGGCAATCTAAGTGAAAACTGGAAAAAATGGAAACAAAGGTACGAAATATATTCCGCCGCTGTCGAATTGGACGCCAAGCCGGAAAAAACACAATGTGAACATTGACTGCATTTAATGGGCGAGGAGGCTATTACAATTTATAATAGTTTCACATTTGAAGTGAACAAAGCAGACAAAATTACTGTTCGTAAAGACGAAATGCAATAATTATTTTATCCCGAAAAAGAGCCTAACCTACGAGAGGTACAAATTCTTCACTTTCCGCCAAAATGAGAAAAGCACGGAACAATACGTCACATCGTTAAAAAATCAAGCAGGACAATGTGAATTTCCAGAGAATTTCAAATTAGAATTGATCAAAACAATGCTAATAATTGGCAAAAAGATGAAAAGGTCAGGGAACACCTTTTTCAACATCAAGAGTACACCTTGGAAAAAGCAGTAGAAACATTAATTCTAACCGAAACATCCAGACAGCAGCTTCAGGAAATGAAACAATCGTCCAGTGGAGACTCAAACAAATACAGAGAAGTGGATCAAGTAAGAAATAAGAAGAAATACGCACAAAAAGGACAAGATGATTCTTCAAGGCCGCACACAAACAGAAAACAAAATCAGGTACCAAAAGAAATAAGAGACTGTTCAAGATGTGGTAAATCACATTACATAAATAAATGTCCAGCGTATGGAAAACAATGTTTAAAATGTAAAATGAATAATCATTTTGCAATTAAATGTAGAAATAAATCAGTAAATCAAATAGATAAATCTAACAATTATGAGAACTTAAACATTGACACAATTAATAATGTAAACTCCAAGCGCAATAATTTTTGTCAGTGTGTTGTAGAATTAGGCATAAATAATAATGCGGATACAAAAATTAAATTTAAAAAAGATACGGGCGCAAGTGTTTATATAATTTCCTTTACTGAATTAAAATCGTGCAACTTTATCTTTAAAAAGATAGAAAATATTAATAAAACGTTAGTGACATTTACAGGAAACAAGATTCCTATATTAGGGAAATGTTATCTAGATGTACATTACAAAGGAAAATGTTTTAACAAAATAAATTTTTTGTAGATAAAAGTAACAATGGCTCCATTTTAGGATTAAAAACGTGTATTAGTTTAAATATAGTAAAAATCGATAATAATAAGGACATTAAATTCATAGAAGTAGTAAATAAAAATCAAATGAAAAATTATGAGGACTTAACTAATAAATATAAAGATGTTTCTGAAGGTATAGGAAAAATAAAAAAAAAACCTTATCACATTGAGATAATAATAAACCCAATAAGAAATGTACCGTTTGCATTGCAAGACCAATTCAAAACATGCTTAGACAATTTAGTAAAATTAGAAATAATAGAAAAAGTTGAAGGCAGCTCGGAGTGGGTCAATTCTTATGTACTAATTAGAAATTCTTTAAGAGTATGTTTAGATCCAAAGAATATTTTTAAATTTTCAAAAACTTTAATTTGTTGGAATAACACGCAACAATTGTTTCGCCATACTGTGGCTTCTCCAGGCGAAGAAATGGTAGCAGTACAGAGTTGTGAATGATTTAAATATTAATTAGGCTGTCGGTGGAGTATTTTGAATTCCTCATTGAATGAGTGTCCTTGTTCTAGTAGGTCGTTAGCGAATGTGGAAGTCTTCTTCTCTATGTTCTTTAATTCTCTCGGAGAACGCACGCCCTATTTGACCACCCACGTATGTTTTTGTGCAGTCACCACATGTCAACAAGTATATCCCACTACTTTGATTCTTATAATTAGGATCTTTATTGATTTTTATTAACATTCCCAATCGTTTATGCAAAGAAAACATTATTAAAAAGACAGAGGGATCATCAGATTGGATAAATACCATGGTTATAGTTGGAAAACTAAATGGAGATGATATAACACATAAACTAGCAGGTTCAAATTGTTTCAGCACATTAGACGCGACAAACGGTTTCTATCAAATTGAGTTAAATGAAGAAAGCTCTAAATTATGTACATTTGGTACACCTTGGGGAAGGTATAGATTCATGAGAACCATATGGTAGGGTATCAAATGTGCACCTGAAGTATTCCAAGAAACATTCAAAAGTATATTTGATGTAGAGGGAGTCGAAATTTATATAGACGATATTCTAATGTATGGAAAGACAAAGAGGAACATGATAGTAGGTTACTGAAAGTTTCAGAAATTGCAAAAGCAAATAATATTACATTCAATCAAACTAAATGTAGACTAGGAGTTACAGAAATTAAATATATTAGTCATATAATAAGTGATAAGGGAATAGCACCCGGAGAGGACAAATTAAAAGCAATTATGAATATACGAATATATTTTCGTGTTTTTTCTATTTATTTAATTATGAATATGCCAACACCTAAAGAAAAAAAAGGGGTACAACGTTTTCTAGGCATGATTACATATATAGGCAAATTCATAAAAAAATATCTCTATTGATAGCACACACTTGAGAAATTAACTAAGGAATGAAACAGAATTTAAATGGGAATCAGTGCATGAAGAAACATTTAATAACTTAAAACAAAAATTACTTGAAAACCCTATATTACAATTTTATGATGTCACAAAAGAAGCAGTTATATCAGTGGATGCATCAAAAGCTGGACTAGGCGCAGTTTTAATGCAAGGTAATTTACCATGTGCGTTGCTTCCAGAGCAATACAGAGGCGGAGACTAGGTATACATTTTGTAATTAAGTGGGGAATAATTGTTGTACTTCCTATTATAAATTTTATTTTTCAGACTAGTTTCGGATATATAACATAACCATCATCAGTGAAAACAAAACGCTAACCAATAAAAGAATAAACATCCTCCAACATATTTATTTTGTCAAGACATGTTACTATGAAAAACTTATCCCAACATTTGCGAAATTTAAAATACCAACGCAAATAAGTCAGAATAGGCAAATAGATGTTAGGAGAATAATTTTTAATGAAAGAAATAAGAAGACACTACTCCACTCTAGAGAAGATCAACATAAAACTTATGTACATTTACACACACCTAACAACACAACTACATTTCTTAGAACTACAAGAAATTATTATGCAAATACACAAAAAATAAATTATGAATACTTAAAATATAAAAAGGACTTAAAATTAAAAAACTTAAGAATGGCCAAAAGGAATCACGCTGAACAAACCAAATTAGCATATACAACTTACGTTTTTCATCCACGGGTTACAAATAGGAGCAACACAGTATTTAACAAAAAAGAAATGGAAATTCTAAACCAAGGACACAAATACGCCCCAGATCTCGGACCTACAAACATTTTAACGCTCGCAATCGAACTAGAATCAGGCATTACAGGACACCCACAAGAAGAAGACCTTAGAAGGGAATGCATACACTTCCTCATCGATGAAGAAAGAAAACAAAGCCACCTCAGAAAACAGTCATACTACCAACAAAAACATAACAAGCAAGTTCTTAATAACATAAAAAATAAAATAAAAACTAACAATTTAGTCTTAGTAAATGCCGACAAAAATGCTGGTATGGTAATAATGAGTAAAGATGACTACATTAAGCAAACAACTGAATTCCTTGATAAAAATAATTTCACTAAGTTAAACTATAATCCAATGACTAAATTTATAATGAAAACAAAAGCTTTGATCAATGTTACCAAACCAACATTAAATAAATTTACTAACAATTACCAACTAATTCAGATGAATCCCCATCCACCAAGACTATACACACAACCTAAATTACATAAACAGGGAATAAGACCCATTGTAACATTTTACAACACTCCTGTACAAATATTAGCACAAATCATAGTTAAAATTTTTAAGACACAAATCAACTTTAAACCTAAACATACTAAAAAAATAGACCGGAATTTATCTCACATATAACTAACATACAACTACCGCAAACATTCACTCTTCATCCTTTGACGTCACTAACCTATTCACTAACGTACCCGTTGAAGACACACTTTACATTGTTAAAGAAATTTTAGAAAATGCTGAATTCGAACAAATAGACAAAGATAATATTTACAAAATTATTCAATTAATTACTGAACAGAAATGTTGCCTCTTTGACAATAGTTACTACTCAATGAACGACGGTTTACCGATGGGGTCAGCCTTAAGCTGCCTATTAGCCGACATATACTTAGACAGATTTGAAGAAAATATACTCAATAATAACCTATCAAAAGATATAGTCATTTGGAAAAGGTATGTGGATGACGTTTTTTGTGTATGGGGGAATACAGATCATCAATCCATAGATTTATTTTATCAATTTATTAACAATATCTATCATAAAATAAAATTTACTATGTACCGAGAAATTAATAACTCAATTACATTTTTAGACCTCAAAATTATTAAAAACAACCAAACACTTAATTTTTCCATATACAGGAAACCAACCCAGACAGACATAATCATACCAGAAAAATCAATACATCAAAATTCACACAAATACGCATCTTTTTATGCTTATGTAAACAGACTAAAAACTACCCCACTAAACACATCCAATTATAACATGAATTAAACATAATAAAACAAATAGCGATGATAAACAATAACTATAATCCCCACATCATTGACCGTATTATTGCAAAACAAAATAGAAAAGAACTGTTAAACCATACAAAATTAATACCACATACTAATGAGAACCGAAATAAAAATTATATTGTTATTACACAACCCCTAAAACACACAGGCCGTATTAATGCGATGCTAAACAGATATAACTTGACACCGGTATTTAAAAATAAGAACACCATTAGAGATTTACTTAGCAAACCTAAAGATCCCATTGACATTATGGATAAAAACGGAGTATATTCGCTGCAATATGACCAACGTAACGCTACTTACATTGGTCAAACAGGTATAGCTTTAAAAACCAGGTATTAAGAACATGTATCCCAAAAACACATTTCCAATTTTGGACGCCACATTTTTATCCACAATCACACTTGCAATAATAAAATCAATTTAATAATCCTGCATAACGTCCCTAAATTTAGGCAATTAAATATACTAGAAATTTACGAAATCGACAAATTATTACACACACGTCCAGATATACATTGCCTTAACGAACAAATCAAAACTAATCATAAACCACTTTATTCTTATTTACAAAATCCCTTCAATACAACTAATAACCATACAAATGCTCACTAATCATAATTTCAAACAATACAATAATAAAAAGTGGTTTTAACAAGACGGAGCACCTGCCCAATTTTCACAAGACGTGAGGGCGTTTCATTTTTCCCAACCAGTGAAAACCTGAAATTGTTTATAAGGAATCACCAATAGCACTGAATATCATATGCTTGATATCGATTTTTCTTCAGAATGCTTTGTACTGACCTCTCGCTTATGCCAGTTCCTTCACCAATGTCTTTTTGGTTCCTCGTTGATGATAGGCTTTCTTCTTTTGTTTTTTGTAATTCACACCTCCCATTTACATGTCAAACTAATTGTTTAATTGACAGATGCATTTTTTTCAGTCATTGCTATCTATTCAAAAACAAATTCGCATTCAAGGACCGTTTGAAATATAAATTCTTTTATATCTTGAAAATTATCACTTTTAGGTATAGGGTATGCTTAACATTTTTTGTAGAAAATTAGATGTAGAATAATATAAAATTTAAAAAAATATATGATTCCATTAAAAAAAAGAGTTACGACAATTTGAAATTTTAGAATATGGCGTGTCTGATACAAAGGCAGGGTTCCTCAAAAGTGAAAATTTTTAACACTGGTACATAAACAGTAGTTATGACCAACCATAGGAAAAAGAAAATTTCTTAAATTTTAAATAGAACATCAGAATAATTTTTTTTGTGAACCTCCGCTTTTTACATTTTTTTCAGAAAAACGTCAATAACTCGGAAATGCCACATCGAAATTAAAAACCAAAAAAAGGTTCAAGTTATAAAATATTATTCAAATTAGAAAATGAAAAAATATACAAGGTGTTCCATTTAAAAAAAATGTTTGCTTTTGTTATACCGCAAAATTGGGACACCCTGTATATTTGAAAATAATTTTACGGCATAGAGATTTTTAAATCAATAAATTTTTATACGAAACATTTTTTTCTATCTCTCACGAGAAAGGCGCTAGGAAAGCCCGACGCACTGTTGCAGGACCCTGTATATATGTCATAATTTTTCTTTATTAGTTATCTATTCGTTTGTAAAATTTGTTATAACTATACCAGTATTTATTTATATTATTTCATATCAATATTATAATTTATTTATTTTTAGAATCTGTAACGCAGTTTAAATAATAATAACACCTTTTGTTTTGTAGTTTTTCACTGATGATGGTTATGTTATATATCCGAAACTAGTCTGAAAAAGTAGGTCAATTGCTATATTCTCCGACAGCCAGGCGCTACTAAGAGCACTAAGCTCCACACAGGTCGAATCTAAGCTAGTGTGGGACTGTATACGCGCTCTTAACCAACTTGACTGTCACAAAAAAGTAACAATCACATGGGTCCCAGGACACGGAGGACATCCGGGGAATGACATAGCAGACGAATTGGCCAAACAAGGCTCGTCAAAAGCAGTAATTGGCCCGGAACCCTCTTGCGGAATCTCCAAAACCGCAGTCAAACGATCCATAAAAAAATGGGTGGAGACACAGGCCCATACCTGGTGGACGAACTCACCAGGACAGAGACAAAAAATGGTTAAAACAATAGTAGGCCTGATGACAGGACACTGCAAGCTCAACAAACATATGAGCAAAATAGGCCTGGTGGAAGAAGCATCATGCAGATTCTGCCTAGATGAAGAAGAGGACTCGTTCCACATCCTATGCCACTGCGAGGGTCTAGCAAGGATTAGATATCAAAAGCTAGGCACTACAAACCCAAGCCCCTCTGGTAGGGCTAAAAGGACTAATCAAAGAGGCAAAGCTAGAGCTGGTCATCTGAGATAAACAGGAATCCACAATAGACCTGGAAAGGTCGCGGTGGAATAGGCGCTGGTGCCACCCATACAACATCTATCTATCTATCTAGTCTGAAAAATAAAATTTATAATAATAGGAAGTACAACAATTATTCCCCACTATTAATATAATATAATCATGTCAGAAAAAAAGAACTTGAATTTAAAGAGTTAAACAAAACAGATGTAGAATTAATAACATTGCATGAAATGGTCCTAAATGGATGGCCAAAAAATAATAACGCAATACCAAGAAATATAAAGGTTTACCATAAATCTAGGGATGAAATAACAGAATTAGATGGGATGTTATTCAAGGGGAATCAATTTATAGTACCAAAAAAATTGAGGCCAGAAATATTAAAACGAATTCATTACAGTCATTTAGGAATCAATAAGAGTATAGCGCTGGCAAACAATTATGTATATTGGCCAGGTATGACAGCAGAAATTGCTGATCTAGTTTCAAAATTTGAATATTGTCACAAATATATGAATTCAGAATGTGCGGAATCGAACATGAAATACAAGAAATCTCATGCTGTAGACTATTATTCAAAGTTTGTAGATATCACAGCTCTTAATGATGATACCACAAGTAAAAAAGTAATAGTGTCATTAAAAATGTTATTCTAATGTCATGGAATACCAAAATTTTTATGTACAGATGAGGGACCACAAAATAGTTCAGAATAATTCATTTTTTCAAAAAATGGGAATTTGAACTCATAATGTCATCACCCAGGTACACACAATCCAATGGGATGGTTGAGCGACAAATACACACGGTAGAAAAAATGCTTAAAAAAATTATTAACTAAAAGAAAGATATTAACTTAGCATTGTTATATTATCATAATACACCAATTTGTAATAAAATCACACCATCAGAACTATTAATGTCACGAATGGTGAGGGATAATCTACCTAAAAGCATAGACCAGTTAAAACCACACTTAATTAATAGAGAAAAATACCATCAGTATTTAATAAATGTACATACAAAACAAAAAGAATATTACAATAAAGGGAAGAAAGATTTAGAAGTCCTACCTAATAATACTAAAATCTATGTGAAAAGTAACCCACAAGTACCACTAAGTACAAATAATTTAGAAACAGAAAAGAAGTCGAGGGAAAGCATCTTTATAGAAATAGAGAAAAATGATGATCGGGTAAATGAAAGGGAGGAAAATGAAAATATAATTGATAGACAAAACAATGATAATGACAGTGAGGAGGATAGGTCAGATGAGGAAGATAAAATAGAAACATATTTGAATAAAAACATAACAACTAGAACAGGCAGAGAAGTAAAGAGACCGAGTAGGTATAAGTTAGGTATAAGTTAAAACTGTAATGTTAGAAATTAGTAATAAGTTAGAAATGTAATGTTAGAAAGAAATATTTAGTTAAATTAGAGATTAAGAATCTATTAAAAGAAAGGAGATGTCATATATACATGTAAGCAATAAGGGCCAATCACATGGGTCCCAGAACACGGAGGACATCCGGGAAATGACAAAGCAGACGAACTGGCCAAACAAGGCACCCTCCTGCGGAATCTCCAAAACCACAG
Source organism: Ontholestes murinus (assembly GCA_963969525.1). Classification (NCBI taxonomy): domain Eukaryota; kingdom Metazoa; phylum Arthropoda; class Insecta; order Coleoptera; family Staphylinidae; genus Ontholestes; species Ontholestes murinus. The sequence goes on along the minus strand of OZ018393.1, from coordinate 41,050,052 downwards.
TCAAACTCGTTCCACATCCTATGCCACTGCGAGGGTCTAGCAAGGATTAGATATCAAAAGCTGGGCACTACAAACCCAAGCGCGGTGACCTATACACAAGCCCCTTTGGCAGGGCTAATAGGACTAATCAAAGAGGCAAAGCTAGAGCTGATCATCCGAGATAAACAGGAATCCACAATAGATCTGAAAAGGTCGCGGTGGAATAGGCGCTGGTGCCACCCATATAACATCTATTTATCTATCTAAGCAATAAGGGTTGCATACGTTATGTAATGGGTTGAACCAAAATAAAGAACAACACTGTTAATCTAGACACAGCCGAGTACACACGTATTATTGAAGACCTCTCCCCTAACACCCCAAACACCACAATGATATATGTCAATAATTTGTATTTGGTATTTTTCCAATATAAATTTACAGTTGAGTTTACCTATTGCTTTTTTATAATTATTTAATATACAATTTTTGAAAACTTTATTCGTCATAGTATTGTTCATTTGCCTCTTTCTGAAAATTTTATAACCAGATATAACGTTGGATTGGTGCACCACATTTAACTAATGTTTCTTTTTTTGTTGCAATTATTTGTTGTTTGTTTAGTTTTAAGATGATATTTTATTAACATTTTTTTGTCTTATTTTTTATCTATTTGTTATGTTTAAAATAAAATATAAATCAATAACATTTAATTAGTTATATAATTCATTTTTGAAAAATTCAATATTTTAAATTTGCCATCATGTTATGTTAGGGTGGTGAAAAGTGGTGATTTTTCTTAAGTTGGGGCGCTGAAAAATTATGATCGCGCATGGCAGTGGCATACCTAGGGAGTGGAGGGGGTGGTGTGTGCGGTGCGCACCGAGCGGCAGATACTTTGGGCGGCATCTTTTATATTTAGTTTTAGTTGTAAAAAACAATTTGTTGACTTCGTAAGTTTACTGTTGGATTTCAAGGAATTATCAATTTTCTCATTATCAATTCAATGAAGTGTTGAAAATATCTCTAAAAATGTTGCTCGGATACAGACATCAATGGTGCCGACGTTAAGTAGAAGTTCTATGTATTATTCCGTGCTCGATGTTTTATTATTCAAAAAACCACCGTTACCATGGAGATGACACGGCTAGTCACATGGACGAGGCGCGGGCAATATTTTGCTCTATGTTGGTGAATGCTATGCATATGCAGGCACTGGTATTAGTCGAATAACTGGCAATATCCGATATACTTTCATAAGTCAAGCGGTTAACTTTACACACTCTTTACTGCGTTTATAATTTATACTACTGTTTCAGTTTTGAGAAAATTGTTTCAAGGTAAGTTGTTAAACATGTTTTGTTTGCTTTTTTGCATTAAGGTTCAAGCATTGATAATTCGTAACTCGCACAAACTCGTCTGAAATATACCATTTAATAACCGGTTTAATATATATATATGCAGGGTTTTACAGGTTTTCCTAAACTCGATATTTTACTTCAAGCATAATCACGAATGGATTTTTTTATTAAATTGATCATCAAATTAAATACCTGTTCACACAAGAAAAAACAAAATCACGAAAGTGTAATGTTAACAAGAATAAAATTTTAATTTTTGCTGAAAATTTCAGAAAAATCAAGCGGGATTGGATTAGATTAAAACACTTGGTTTATTTCACTGATTTTTTAATTTTACTTCTACTACTTTCGACCTTAGGTCAATCTCCATGAGAATATGATGAAACGAATAAAAGAAACCGGGGCGTCATTTAGAAAGTTCTTTTTCTTTCTAAATGACGCCTCGCTTTCTTTTATTGGTTTCATCATGTTCTCATGGATATTGACCTAAGGTCGAAAGTAGTAGAAGTAAAATTAAAAAATCAAGGCAAGGAAGGAAATAGAGCATAAAAATACTGGAGCACTACTCAAATACATCCCCCGTGAATCAACTTCTAGTTCTTTTAATTTTGTTGCGTCAACCACTGGCGAAGAAGCAGCTCTCGAAGGCGAAAAAACTTCTTCCACTGTTGTTGAAGAGGAAAGATTTATTGATATTGATAAAGAACAATTCCATATTGAAAGGAAAAGGATCCAGGTTTTTATGGCTGTGCCTGTTCTACAAGAGGCAAAACGTTGGAAAGACGAAGACGAAGGCCCTCTTGCTCTACTCAAATTTATTCAACACCATATATTGGAAAATTCTGTACCCAATATTCTAATTTTGCTAAGATCTTTTTAACAATTGCTATTAGCATCGCTAGTTGCGAAAGGAGCTTTTTCAAATAAAAATGAATAAAAAAATATCCACAATGAGTGATTTGAGACTGCAAAAACTTGCAATATTGTCCATAGAACAAGAAATTATAAATAACATAAATTTTGAGAGGATTATACACGATTTTTCTACTATGAAAGTTAGAAAAGTAAATATATAAATATGTTTACATACGCATATGTGTACAATTTGTTTGTTTATCCTGTTTTTCTACCTGCGACCTCCTTAAGTTTCTTGTGGCCTTTAAAAGATACCTTGTATTTTTATAAAAGTTGCATTTATAGGTATATTAACTTATGGGCTCAGAGCACATGTGATTCAAATAACGTTTTTTTTTTGGTTATGTGTGTGCTGCTTTGAGTGAATGAACTCGAATTTAAAAATGTCTTCACTACCAGTAATAAGTGTACCGAAACTTAAGGGACGTGAAAATTACGATGTTTGGACATTTGCGGCGAGAAAGTACTTGATCGGAGCCGAGTGTAACCGACGCAAATCAAATCCAGCAAAACTCGTGCTATTAGTAGACCCTTCAATATACACACACGTGAAGGATGCAACAACTACGAAATCGTTGTGGACTAAATTAAAATCCAAGTACGACAATTCAGGCTTTTCGCGGAGGATTAGTTTGTTGCGGACCTTAATATCGACGAGGTTGGAAACATGTGATTCGATGGAGGAATACGTGAACCGTATTATAGAACCAAGCCAGAAGCTTAGTGGTACGGGCTTTAAGATAGACGATGTATGGATAGGATCATTGTTACTAGCTGGATTAACAGAAAAATTCATGCCAATGATAATGGCGATTGAACATAGTAGCATAGATATTACAACGGACGCCATTAAATTGAAGTTGCTCGATTTTGATGAAGATGCGCATTTTATGTTAAAAAAAACGGTCGGTAAGTGGCAAACGTTCGGTCGGTAGCTTTGACAGTAATACAACCGGGAAACCGAGAAGTGAGGTTAAGTGTTACAAGTGTAAAAAGGCGGGACATTTTAAAAACAATTGCCCATCACTTAAGAACAAGAATATAGCGAATGCATTGTATTGTGTTTTCTACAGGCAATTACGGACCAAATGACTTTTATCTGGATTCTGGTGCAAGTGTGCATATACTTGTTAACGAAGACCATTTTACAAGTATGTCAAGATGTGACAGACAAGTGTTTGTTGCTAATAGTGCAAGCCTACCAGTTGATAAAGACGGGAATGCATGATTTAAAACTGCAGTAGGTAAAAAACATTTTGAAATAACAATAAAAAATGATCTTTATGTCCCAGGCATGTCAACAAATTTACTTTCATTGAGTCAATTAATAACAAATGGTAACAACGTAACTTCGATGACACTGGCTGTAAAATTTACAATAAATATAATAAAATGATTGCTATTGCTGATTTAGTTGGTGGAGTCTACAAAATTAGACTGTATTCGGACTCAACAGATGGATGTTTAATGACAGTGACAACAGGTGAAATGTGGCACCGAAGACTAGGACATTTGAACCATGTGGACTTTAAAAAAAATGGTGAACGGTTCGGTGAATGGACTACAGTGTTCAATTCAGAAGAAAATTGGATTGTTTAATTGTAAGGTGTGCTGTGAAGGAAAACAGCCTCGACTAGCCTTCAACCACCGAGACATCAGAGCAAATGCACCACTGGAAGTTTTGCATGGAGATGTCTGTGGTCCAATGGAGACGAAATCACTTGGAGGATCTAGATATTCCTTGTTATTCGTTGATGATGACTTCTCAAGAATGTCTTTTGTATATTTCATTAAGAGCAAGGATGAAGTTTTTGAGAGCTTCAAAACATTTAAAAAAATAGTTGAAAATCAAGCAAATACTAAAATTAAATGCTTTAAATTTGATAATGGGGGAGAATTTGTGAATAAGGACTCTGAAACCTTAATGAAACGTTGTGGTATTATCCACCAAAAATCAAACCCCTATACACCGGAACAGAATGGTTTGACTGAGAGGCCAAACCGAAACATTGTAGAAAAAGCAAGGCGTATGCTTTTTGATGCAAAATTGGACAAAAAAACTCTGGGCAGTAGCAGTGAATACTGCTGTATATTGTGGATTATGGCGACAACATCAAGGGTTACAGAGTTTATAATTCTATAAATACAAAAAGAGATATTATAGTGTTTGAAAAAGACAATTTTGAATCAGAAATGATCGAAGAAACAATTGTTTCAGTGGGATTTGAGGTTACAGAAGAAACAATAGTTTCAGTGGGAGATGAGTCGATCTCAGAAGAAAACACAAATGTTAACATTACAGACCATGAGAGCAAGAATGATGATAGCATTACTTCAGAAGAATATGTTCCAGAAAAATCTGTGGAAGTTGAAGTAGTTAAAAGGCCACGTAGAGAAAGAAAACTAAAAGATTTTTCAGATTATGTTACATATCTGTGCGGTGAGTAAAATGTTTTAGGAGAAGATCCCCTGACAGTCGATGAAGCTTTGTCGTGTCCTGACAATGAGCAGTGGAGAAAGGCCATGGAAGCAGAAATTTCAGCCTTCGAAGAGAATAAAGCTTAGAGCTTTGCAACTGCACCAAAACATGGAGCGGTAGTGCCATGTAAATGGGTGTTCAAACGAAAAATTGGTAGTGAAGGAAATGCGCGCTTTAGAGCTAGGTTAGTGGCAAAAGGTTGTTTGCAAAAAAACGGTATTAAATATTTTGACACATTTTCACCTGTAGTTCGTTTTCAATGTTAAGATTACTAATGGCCTTATCTGTGAAATTAAAGTTAAATATTTGTCATCTAGATGTTACAACTGCATTTTTAAATGGCACCTTAGATGAGGAAGTGTACATGCCAATTCCTGAAGGTGTAAACATGTCAAACAATGGTGTTTGAAGCAATCGTCGAGAGTGTGGTACCAAGAAGTTGAGCTAGTGATGCATAGTGCTGCATAGTTTTGGTTATGTTAAGCTACTAAATGAATCATGTGTATTTATCAAACGTACTGATGATCTAATGACAGTTATTGCACTCTATGTTGATGATTTTTTTATTTTCTCAAAAGATTCTCATGAAATGAAGTTTATTAAAAACCAATTGGCATCTAAATTTAAAATTAAAGATTTGGGTGGACTGAAAAATTGTTTAGGCGTGTTAGTATTAGCAAAGAGAAAGTTTGTCTAGACCAGGAAGAATATATAAATCAATTACTAAAAAAGTTTAATATGTTGGATTGTAAATCAGTTTCAACACCATTGGATAAAAACTTGGATTTTAGTAACGTGTCAAATGTATGTGACAAAAATATCCCATATCAGCAGTTAATCGGTAGTTTGATTTGAACCAGACCCGACATTACTTATGCAGTAAACTTTTTAAGTCAGTTTAATAATTGTTATACAATACTCACTGGCAACAAGCAAAGCGTGTTCTTAGATACTTAAAGGGAACAAAAACACTAAGTTTAATTTGTAGACGATGGTAAATAATTGCGAGGTTTATGCAGATTATGCAAGCAACGTTAAAGAACGAAAATCTTATACCGGATTATACCGCACATACTTTTGTATTATTTATCGAATTTATCGGGTATAAATTTGCATCGATGGAAACGCTACTATTACTCATTGTCGCCATCTTTATCAAATTTATATGTAGATGAACAATTATGTGCAACGAAAATTAGGCATTACATAAAACAATATCTACCAATGAAGCCTCACAAATGGGGATACAAACTATATGTGCTTTGTAGATGGATTTTCCTATAAATTTGAAATTTAAGTATAGAGAACCAGAAGAACCCGATTTAGGTTCGAGTGCCAATATTGTCAAAGTTTATGCCGAAATATACCTCATGACCAAAATTACAGAATAAACTTTGATAATTTCTATACCTCAATTCCATTAGCTGTTTATTTAGCAAAAGTTGAAATTCTTTGCCTTGGAACTGTGAGAAGGACAAGAATTCCGAACTGCAAAATACCGAATGACAAAGATATGGCAAAGCAACTCCGTGGGACATCAGAAGAGTAACATTGAGGGAGTGAAAATTTCAACCGTCGTTTGAAAGGACAATAAAGTAGTGACACTTTTATCGTCCTTCACTGGAGACTTACCTTTCTCACAGGTAAAGCGATTTAACATAAAAGAAAAAAAAACATATCGATATTTCATGTCCCAATCTTGTAAAAGAGTATAACCGACATATGGGTGGCGTTGACCTTCTTAACGGGCTGATTGGGCGCTATAAGATAAGAATGCGCACAAAAAATGGTATATGCGATTATTTTATCACCTAGTGGACATGACTATACTAAATTTGTGGTTATTGTACCTGGATGTTTAATACAAGTCAACAGAGATAATATAAAAAACATTTAGTTAACAATAAAATCGAGACAATAGACCCATTACAAAAATCCGGAATCTACCAACTAAATTGTGAAAATTCTGACGGAAAATACGTAAGATAAAACGGGAGAAATTTCAAGACAAGGTACGCAGAACACAAAAAGGCAATGGAAAACCATAAAGCGGGAACAGGATTATCCGAACACTGCATCGCAATGGGGCATACATTAGCAGACATCAAACCGATCCACTACGCAGAAAAAGGCCGCAAATTAAATCTTGAAGGTCTAGAGATTAAGAGGGCAATCAGAAACGGAGATAATCTCCTTAATAACCATAATGAATTACTTTCTAGTTCGAATCTCTTAATCTCTGGACTTTCCTGCAATTAACACAATAATATAAATAATGTAACACTACCTTCCTTATTTAGTTAATTTTGTAATTCCTTTGAGAATGGTTGTCATTGACCGGAACAGAATATACGAAGTGTCTTATTTCAAAATCAGATAATATTCTATTTTCGTTTCATCAAGAGTGCAGTGAGCAAAGTATTTACCGATATTATAATATTTGAAAACAGACGCCTCGCTTTTTATGTCGAAACTGCTAACCCAATTTACCAACGCTTCCCATTTAAAGGGAATACTGCAAGAATATTAAAAGAAATGTCATTGATAGATTCCTTATCTATTAAAACGAAGAAATCAAATTCAATAACTCCATTAGCACGTCATTTTGTATACTTTTATGGAGGATGGTGATGTAGTAAAAATTGATCCACAATGGGGACTGTTGTATTTACATGTAAGCAATAAGGGTTGCATATGTTATGTGATGCGGTTGAACCAAAATAAAGAACAGCACTGTTAATCTAGACACAGCCGAGTACATACGTATTATTGAAGACCTCTACCCTAACACCACAAACACCACATGGCGCAGTCGGAAGAAGTGCTCGTAAAAATATAATAATAAGCGGAACCAGTAAAATATCGAGAGAACCGGTGCAGAAATAAATAAGCAGTATAACCACTAAATATAAATGGGAGATCATCGCAAGATTTAACCAATGCAAATGGATGAAGGAGAAATCGCGGACAATTGGAGGTTATGGCGGAAAAGGTTTGAAAATTATTTAATAGCTACAGAATTAAATAAGAAGCCAGAGGCAACACAGTGTGCACAATTGCTACACTAAATAAGAGAAGAATGTTTCAATAAAATATACTTATTGTTCACCTTTGGGGAAAACTAAGAAAATAATCTCGAAATGAAATTCTATTAAACAAGTTTTAAAATCATTTTAAACCGAGACTGAATATTACATTTGAACGATCTGGATATGGATTCAGTTTGCCAAGGGTGATTAAATCATTGACCAGAGCACTTAGGCCTCACTAGGCCCGTTGTGCCCCCTGACTGGGACAGCCCTGCGTTGTTCTATCACTCATTTAGCCACCCAAGGTAACGAGCACAGGACAGCACAACGCTTGGAGGGTTATCCCTAATGTTGGCCACTTTCGACCAGAGCTCCCATGGACTCTCTAAGGTGGGCGAGAGCCGGGCAGGTGGTTAACACGTGTTCCACTGTCTCGTCCTCTTCTTCACATGCTCTACATATGGGGGTTTCCACCAGTCCCATAGTAAACAAGTGTTTCCTTAGCTGACAGTGACCAGTAAGGATACCTGTGATAAGACGCAGATTCCCCCGGGATAGTCGCAGCTAGTATTCAGCTGTTTTCATATTCTGTGAACACATTGCTTCCTTGGCCTGTCTGCAGCCTGAGGTGTTGTCCCAACGTTGTTTTAGCATCTTGAGAGTGTTGATCACTGAGAACCTCCAACCCGCGCCAACTCGTCTGCCTTGCTGTTGCTTTCATTATTGTGTCTCTTGACTCCGCGAGAGGTTGTCTATGTAGGCATTCCTGTCCGTTAGTCTCGGGTTGCGAAGGTAACGTGTTTTCTTACCGGTTGTTAGTGTGTCAGTATATATTTGATCCACCTATGATCTGACATTGAAACCGACGGTGATACATTCCAGTCGTGGATTTTGTTTGAGATACCGCTATTCGCCAATGTAATGTCTATTACTCCGAGTTGTCACGAACGTGGGTTCAGAGTCTCGGTTTAGTATTTCTAAATTGTTACAAATGATAAATATGATGTGCGTTAGCGTCGCAGCCAATGACGAGGTGAAGTTTCTCTATCTCACAATGTAGCACGAGTTGCCAACCCAACCCCCTGATTGGTGCAGGGGCGTCGTGAGGGAGGTAAACTGAACAATATAAATTCTTCAAGACGAGCCGACCAGAAGGACATTCTGTGACAATTTCAAAGTGGAGCTGAAAGAATGAAGCTTAATACAGGACATATTAATACAGGGCATTAATGACGAAGAAAGAAAAGAAAAATTATTGCAAGAAGAGGACCTGGATTTAGAAAGGGCGAAGAAAATCTGTGTAATGATCGAGGCCGCAAGAGAGCAACGACAAATGATGGTCGGAAACAAGTAAGTGGATACAGTCAAAGGAAAACCAAGCAAGTGGACCAATCAAAGCAACAGGCGTGAAGATCACATTAAATCAATTACTGATTGTAACAGGTGTGGAGGATCACATCCTGTAAGAAAATATCCAACATATGGAAAAACATTCAACAAATGTCACAAAACTAGCCACTACGCTAAAGTATGTAAGTCAATTAAAAATGTAACGAACAGGTGTGAAGATAGTAATAAAATAAATACAGTTAGTATGAATGACACTCAAAATTATATGTATGTTATAATAACAGCGGGAAAGTATGATATAATACAATAGAAAATAATGATAAGGAAATAAAATGCAAAATAGACACTGGATCTGTTGCAAATATAATGTCAATTAACACGTTCAGGATGTTGAATATTAAACAGAAGATAAAACAATGTAATGAAACTTTATACTAATATACATATTATAAACTAGACTTGCTAGGCAAAATAAAATTAAGCTGTTTTTCAAAAAATCAGAATTATATTATTGAGTTTTATATTGTAAATACAAAAGCTGAAACAATATTAGGTTTAGAAGCATGTGTTGAATTAAATGTTATTAAAAAAGGAGATAGTATTATAAATTATGATAGCATTAGGTACAAAGAACAATTTAATGGAATAGGTTGTCTTAAGAAACCATATATGTAATATGTATACATATACCATGGATGTTGTGTTGCATACTAGTGATACACGCATGCTAATAGAGTACCAACATAAAGATGTACAATGAACAGGTCGATGAATAAAGAGTATCAACCGGACCGTCGTATGATTGACACCCAATATAATATGGCGCAGTAATTAGTGTAAAAATAATAGGCAGGAGAAACAAATAAGCAAAAATGGAAAGCAGAGCAATTCAACCAATTAAGTTAACTGGTAATCTAAGTGAAAACTGGAAAAACTGGAAACAAAGGTACGAAATATATTCCGCCGCTGTCAAATTGGACGCCAAGCCGGAAAAAACACAATCATTGACTGCATTTAATGGGCGAGGAGGCTATTACAATTTATAATAGTTTCATATTTGAAGTGAACTTTACTGTTCGTAAAGACGAAATGCAATAATTATTTTATCCCGAAAAAGAGCCTAACCTACGAGAGGTACAAATCCTTCACTTCCCGCCAAAATGAGAAAAGCACGGAACAATACGTCACTTCGTTAAAAAATCAAGCACGACAATGTGAATTTCCAGAGAATTTCAAATTATAATTGATCAAAACAATGCTAATAATTGGCATAAAAGATGAAAAGGTCAGGGAACACCTTTTTCAACATCAAGAATACACCTTAGAAAAAGCAGTCGAAACATGTATTCTAACCGAAACATCCAGACAGCAGCTTCAGGAAATGAAACAAGTGGAGACTCAAACAAATTCGGAGAAGTGGATCAAGTAAGAAATAAGAAGAAATACGCTCAAAAAGGATAAGATGATTCTTCAAGGCCGCACACAAACAGAAAACAAAATCAGGTACCAAAAGAAATAAGAGACTGTTCAAGATGTGGTAATACACATTACATAAATAAATGTCCAGCATATGGAAAACAATGTTTAAAATGTAAAATGAACAATCATTTTGCAATTAAATGTAGAAATAAATCAGTAAATCAAATAGATAAATCTAACAATTATGAGAACTTAAACATTGACACAATTAATAATGTAAACTCCAAGCGCAATAATTTTTATCAGTGTGTTGTAGAATTGGGCATAAATAATAATGCGGATACAAAAATTAAATTTAAAATAGATACGGGCGCAACTGTTAATATAATTTCCTTTACTGAATTAAAATCGTTAAATCTTTAAAAAGATAGAAAATATTAATGAAACGTTAGTAACATTTACAGGAAACAAGATTCCTATATTAGGGAAATGTTATCTAGATGTACATTATAAAGGAAAATGTTTTAACAAAATAGAATTTTTTGTAGACAAAAGTAACAATGGTTCCATTTTAGGAATAAAAAGTGTATTAGTTCAAATATAGTAAAAATCGATAATAGTAAGGACATTAAATTCATAGAAGTAGTAAATAAAAATCAAATGAAAAATTATGAGGACTTAACTAATAAATATAAAGATGTTTTTAAAGGTATAGGAAAAATAAAAAGCCTTATCACATTGAGATAGAAAAAGATGCAAAACCAATAATAAACCCAATAATAAATGTACCGTTTGCATTGCAAGACCAATTCAAAACATGCTTAGACAATTTAGTAAAATTAGAAATAATAGAAAAATTCTTATGTACTAATTAGAAAAAAATGATGGGTCTTTAAGAGTATGTTTAGATCCAAGGATTTTTTTATGCAAAGAAAACATTATTAAAAAGACAGAGGGACCATCAGATTGGATAAAAGCCATGGTTATAGTTAGAAAACCAAATGGAGATTTAAACATTTGTTTAGATCCGAAAGATTTAAACGCAGTTATTAAGCGACAATATTTTCAATTACCAACGTTAGATGATATAACACATAAACTAGCAGATTCAAATTATTTCAGCACATTAGACGCGACAAACGGTTTCTATCAAATTGAGTTAAATGAAGAAAGCTCTAAATTATGTACATTTGGTACACCTTGGGGAAGGTATAGGTTCTTGAGACTACCATATGGTATCAAATGTGCACCTGAAGTATTCCAAGAAACATTCAAAGGTATATTTGATGTAGAGGGAGTCGAAATGTATATAGACGATATTCTAGTGTATGGAAAGACAAAAGAGGAACATGATAGTAGGTTACTAAAAGTTTCAGAAATTGCAAAAGCAAATAATATCACATTCAATCAAACTAAATGTAGACTAGGAGTTACAGAAATTAAATATATGGGTCATATAATAAGTGATAAGGGAATTGCACCCGGAGAGGACAAATTAAAAGCAATTATGAATATGCCAACACCTAAAGATAAAAAGGGGGTACGACGTTTTCTAGGCATGATTACATTTTTGGTATAAATTTCATAGTAGAAACAGACCACCAACCACTCATTCCAATATTCAAAAAAACCTTTAAATAAGTGTCCAGCGAGACTGCAAAGATTATTAATTCAGTTAACAAAATATGAATTTGAAATTAAATATAAAAGGGGTACAGATTTAATCATAGCTGATGCTTTATCACGAGCATACTTAAATGAATTTACATAGATCAAAATTTAGATGAAGAAATGCAAGCACAAGTATGTTTAATAAAATATATTGCATGAAATGGTCCTAAATGGATGGCCTAAAAATAATAACGCAATACCAAAAATATAAAGGTTTACCATAAATCTAGGGATGAAATAACAGAATTAGATGGGATGTTATTCAAGGAAATGAAATTATAGTACAAAAAAAATTGAGGCCAGAAATGTTAACACGAATTCATTACAGTCATTTAGGAATCAATAAGAGTATAGCGCTAGCAAACAATTCTGTATATTGGCCAGGTATGACAGCAGAAATTACTGATCTAGTTTCAAAATGTGAATATTGTCACAAATATATGAATTCACAATGTGCAGAATCATTAAACGAACATAAAATACAAGAAATTCCATAGTATAAACTGGGAAGCGATCTTTCTTTTTGAACTTAGGGGAAAGACTTGTTTGCTAACTGTAGACTATTATTCAAAGTTTGTAGATATCACAGCTCTTAATGGTGATACCACAAGTAAAAAAGTAATAGTCATTAAAAATTTATTCTCATGTCATGTGTTGTAGCAGAAAAGCTAAGTTGGCAATACTGCATAATTTTGAATTTGGCGCCTATGTTGGCGCTACTAGCGGCGTTTCCAGTATGTCAAAAATTCCGGCCTTGGTAGTAGAACAATAAACACGTTTTATCCTAAGCCTGTGTTTCATTAGGTTATGGGCCCAGGAATACACAGAAAAGGCAGTGTTTAGTTGTGGAAAGTGAGAGTGAGCAGTTCTAGAGAAGAAATGGATCGCATAGAAAAGGGAATAAGTCCATTGAAGACTCCAGCTCAATGGCCAAAATGGAAGTGGCAAATGGGGCTCATATTAACCGCGCACAGGCTGTGCGATATCACGTATGGTGCGAAGAAGTGTCCAGTTATAGATGAGGGAGCAAATAATGCCAACAGCATAAAAGCATTTGAGGACTGGATCGTCGAGGACGCCAAGGCGTCAGCCCTTATAGCAGCGGGGTTGAGCGATGAGGTAGGCGAGCTTGTGATAACCTGCAAGCATGCAGCCGAAGTGTGGCAAAAGTTGTGTTCGAGGTTCGAACAAAGTAGTTCGCAGCGAATGAATTCGCTCATAGGAAAATTCTACAAGGTAGAAAAGGACCCGAACGACAACATAAGCACACATGTAGCAAAACTCCAAAAAATCTTCATGGAACTGAATGACGAGCTGGCCAAGAGAAAGCAAAACACACTCTCCGAGGCAATGCTAAATGGCAGAATTCTGTCAACCCTTGGGAGAGAATATGACAGTTTCCGAGATCTCTGGGATAGTTTTCCAGAGGAAAATCAAACTGTCAATCTTCTGATAGAAAAATTATGCGCAATTGAGACGCGTGACAATACTGAGGGGTCAAAATCAGAAGAAAACACTGCATTTGTCTCAAAGACGTCGAAAAAACCACATTTTTTGAACAAAAAGCAAAGGTTCCCGTGTAAAATTTGCAAAAAATTAGGACACTGGGCGGCGGAATGCAAAGAAGAAAAATCTGGCAAGAAAAATGCATTTGTCAGCTGTTTTAATGTAATGCCAGAAAGTAACATCGAGAAATGGGTTTGCGACAGCGGTGCATCGGTGCACATTTTCCCAGAAAGAAATTATTTTGTCGACTACAAGCAATTTGATCCACCACGAGAAGTAAATGTGGGTAAAAAGGGCATCAAGATGAAAGTGAATGGTTCCGGAAAAATTACAGTAAGACATCAGATTGGCAAAAAGTGGTTATCGGCAGACTTACACGATGTTTGGCACGTTCCAGATGTAGTTGGGCCTTTATTCTCGGTACACGCAGCGGCTAAGAAGGGGTACAGTGCAGTATTTACCGAAAAAACTGTAAAAATCTTGAAAAATTCAAATGAAGTAGCGCTGGAGGGAAAAACCGAAGGAAGTATCTACATACTGGAGATGAAACCAGAAAAAACAGAAAGCGCAATGATTTGCAGTATGCAAGTGATGCATGAAAGGTTGGCTCACCAAAATAAAAGGCATGTTAGGGAATTCTTGAAAGAGAAAAACATACCTTACGAAGATGAAGAAGGTGAATTTTGTGATGGTTGTGCAATGGGTAAAATGCACAGACAACCTTTTAGGCCAAGAAAAGACAGAGCCACTAGTGTCGGGGAAATAATCCATACAGATGTAAATGGACCAATGGACATTGCATCGTTGGGTGGTTCGAGATATTACGTATGCTTCAAGGACGACTTCAGCAAGTTTAGAAAAATATTTTTTCTAAAAAGAAAGAATGAAGTGGCAAGTGTCTTGAGGGATTTCTTGGCGGAGGCACAAAATTTAGGACACACAATTAAGACGTTGCGATCCGACGGAGGCCTTGAATTCAACAACCCAGAAGTAAAGAAAATTCTAGCAGCAAGAGGCATCCAGCAACACATTACGACACCGTATTCGCCAGAGCAAAATGGTGCTGCTGAGCGAGAAAATCGAACAACCGTAGAGGCTGCCAGAGCCATGTTAACAACCAGCGAGTTGTCGAAACAACTGTGGGCCGAAGCATGCAACACGGCAGCATATGTGTTGAATCGCAGCGGAAAATCAAGTGTCAAGAAAAAAGTTCCGTACGAATTGTGGTATAAGAAAGACGTCGGAAGCTTAAAACACTTAAAAATCTTCGGCACACCGTGTTATGTGCATGTCCCGAAACAATTCAGAAAAAAGTTTGACAGCAAAGCTAGGCATGGACACGTAGTGGGTTATGTGAACGACAAAGATGGTTACAGAGTGTATGTGCCTTCGAAAAAGAAAATTATATGTAGCCACGATGTGATCTTCAAACCTGAAAAAGTGTACAAACTGGAGAATATTGTTCAAAGGGAGGTCAGCGTTCCAGACGAGGACAGAAGAAACATGGAAGTGATATTAACCGAAGAAAATGAGGTACAAGAAGACCGTCTAAGTGAGCCAGAAAGCGGTTCTGAACCAGAAAGTGCAAGCAGTTCTGAACAGGAAAATGAAAACAGTTCTGAACGAGAAAATGAAACTAGCGATGAAGAAGCAAATGAAGTCGCAGAAAATGTGCGTAGAAGCACAAGAATACCGAAGCCAAACGCAATGTACAGAGAATATCATATGTATAATGTCTTCAGCACAGACGAGCCAGAAACATATGAACAAGCAATGTCAAGAGAAGATAGTAGTGCTTGGCAAGAAGCAATGCACGAAGAGTTAAATTCGCTAAAGAAAAATGCAACTTACACTGAAGTACCTTGTGGAAATGGAAAACAATTGTTATCAACAAAGTGGGTCTACAAGTTAAAATCAAATCTAGATGGTACTCCCAAGTACAAAGCGAGGCTGGTGGTCAGAGGTTATTCACAGACGGCTGGGATCGATTACGAAGAAACTTTCTCACCTGTTGTGAAATATACAACGCTACGATACTTGTTTTCGCTAGCGGCTCGACAAGACATGAAAATCGACCAAATGGACGTTACAACGGCATACCTGCAAGGAGATCTGAAAGAAGAAATATATGTAAGACCACCTAAAGGAGTAACAAGTGAAAAAGCCTGGAAATTAAACAAAGCGATGTATGGCCTAAAGCAAGGAGGCAGATGCTGGAACGAGAAACTTGATAAAGTGTTAACAAATATGAGGTTAACAAGATCAGCAGCTGATCCATGCATTTATTTCCAGGGCAAAGGGAAAAACAGGGTGATTATTTCCGTCTACGTGGACGATATACTTATCTTCTACAGTTGCGACAAGAAAAAGGAAGAAATTAAAATGAATTTAAAGAAACAATTAGACATCAAGGACTTGGGTAAAGTGAAAAATATTCTCGGGATGGAAGTTATCTGTGACAAAAATGCAGTGACAATAGACCAATCTAAGTACATTACAAACTTGCTTGAAAAGTTCGGTATGAAAGACAGTAAGCCGGTTAGCACACCGATGGAAGCTAACGTGAAACTAGTGCGCGAGTGCGAGTGTCATGGCGAGAACACTCTAGACAAAGTGCCATATCAAGAAGCAGTCGGTAGCCTTCTTTATCTGAGTCAGGTGTCAAGACCAGATATTGCTTTCGCTGTGAACATCGTGAGCCGATTTAATAATCAACCGCGAGGGTGTCACTGGAGTGCAGTGAAACGTATTTTAAGGTACTTAAAAGGGACTGTCGAACTAAAATTGACTTATAAAAAGGGTGAGAAAAACGTCGAAGTGTTTAGTGATGCGGACTGGGGCAGTGACCCACAGAGACATTCGACTTCGGGTGGTTGTGTGAAAATGTCCGGTGCGTTGGTTTCATGGCACAGCAAGCGACAGAAGACAGTGGCGCTATCAACGACTGAAGCAGAGTACATGGCGTTATCCTTGGCCATCCAGGAGACCATTTGGCTGCGTTCCTTATTCCAGGAGCTGGAACCAGAGAGCGTAGAGGGGCCTACAAAAATAATGTGCGACAATCAGAGCACTATTCAGCTGGTCAAGAATGAAATGGTGTCGCAGAGGAGTAAACATATTGACATTCGATATCATTTCTGTAAAGAACATGTAAAGAAAAGGGAAGTAAGTGTGGAGTACCTGCCAAGTGGAGAAATGCTAGCGGACGCATTTACTAAAGCTTTGCCAGCCCCAAAGTACGGGTCGTGCGTTGCGTCCTTCGGACTCAGTGGTAGTAGCATTGTGTAGTGTGTATTTGCATTCAATATTTGTATTTGTTTTGTAGCAGTCAACTTAAAAGTAAGGTTAGGAAATGTAACTAACCCAAATTCCCCAACCCAGCTTTAGGGGAGGTGTTGTAGCAGAAAAGCTAAGTTGGCAATACTGCATAATTTTGAATTTGGCGCCTATGTTGGCGCTACTAGCGGCGTTTCCAGTATGTCAAAAATTCCGGCCTTGGTAGTAGAACAATAAACACGTTTTATCCTAAGCCTGTGTTTCATTATCATGCAATACCAAAATTTTTATGTACAGATGGAGGACCACAATATAGTTCAGAAGAATTCAATTTTTTATCAAAAGAATGGGAATTTGAACTCATAATGTCATCACCCAGGTACCCACAATCCAATTGATGAAACTGATAATAAACTAACAGAAGACTATATTCAGGAACGAACGAAGCAACTAAAATAATCAACGCACAAGTTAAAGAAAATATTCAAAAAGCCAAGAATAAAGTTCAATCAAAACAAAAACCTATTGACATCGAACCAATTAAAGTAGGCCAAACAGTATTTGTCAGGAGAAATTTAAGACGAACTAAACTTAAGGGGTTAGGCCAGTCTAGGATTTTCAAAAAATCGAAATTTAATTTTTTTGTTTAAAGTACACTTTAGGGTCCTAAAAACATTATTCAATCGGTAGAATAGTGAAAAAAAAAATTTCACTGTCCAATCCGCTGTAGTGTCGAAGCGTTCGGAGCGGGCGACGAGCTTCCTTGTGTCCCCTTTCTGCGACTCTTACCCTCTGCATTAATGTACCAACGGGGCCTGGTGGCTCTAATAGTTCCCTAAAAGGTCGTTAGGAAGTGCTAGTTCATCAATACAGCTGTATGTGTGGCATAGCAGACTGAAGGTATAACAAAATTTTCAGCACGTAAAACTTTAAACACGTTTTTCTCGAAACTGCATTTTTCAAATCGGGAGACGATGGTACTCGGAGACTATCGCACGTATCCACTTGAAATTTTAACTGTAGCTTCACAGTAATATTATCCAGTAAACTACGTACGATTTTTTTGTTATCATTGCAACTTTTTTTTATAAACAATTTACTGCTCATTTTTTCGGTCAAAAATTGAACCTTTTTTTTACAAGTCCGCCATTTTGCGAAAAATTGATGTAAAGCTAAAAACATACGTACTTTACTAGCAAATCTTATGTAGATTAAGATCCCGTTCTCTATTTTGGTTCAGATAGCACGAGTTCATAGAATTACCGTCGCCCGTAGAGGCCCTCTTGAAAAAGGTGATTCCGAAGATTGGCCCAGTAGCCGCCATTTTGTATCAAAATATCAATATAATTTTTTTTTATACACTCCAATACATGTTTAATAAAGCCTGAGAGAGAGAAATTCGATACCTTTTTCCTTACTCCCAGAATAAATTGTCAAAGTTAGGCCTTTTTTGAGAGCTCTAGACTGGCCTAACCCCTTAAACCATATGCACAAAAAGTCACAATTAAAGATTTCAAAGATAAAACTTTTAAATTCAAAAATAAGGAAAATATCCCCACAAAATTAAAAAGAGACTTAGTAAAACGTACTAAGAAGTTTACTAATTTGTTACAGGATGTACGAGCAGAGGAGGATCTTGAATAATCCCCATAAATAATTATATTATTCCATTAGAATTAGGAAGTTCATTTAATATTAAGGCTACCCATAAGTTAGTATATTCTTACGATTTTATTAATTACTTGATTAATAATATTACTTTTCAATATAATAGAATATTTAGAATTGTAAAAGAGAATGACTTTAC
Organism: Ontholestes murinus; assembly: GCA_963969525.1. NCBI lineage: Eukaryota > Metazoa > Arthropoda > Insecta > Coleoptera > Staphylinidae > Ontholestes > Ontholestes murinus. Next base: position 41,031,260 of record OZ018393.1, on the reverse strand, counting down.
TGATCCAGATTTAAACAAAATTTCGAAACAAGCAGAATATCAAATTGAAAATCTAAAAATCGCCTTATTTAATATAATACCAGTCAATAGAAATAAACAATAAATCGATTTTGTAGGTAAAGCCGCAAATTGGTTATTTGACATAGTAGATAAAGACGAAAAAGATGAAATTTATAAAAATATTAAACGAGAACCAAAATAAAATCGCTTACCAAGCAAACCTAAAAATGTCCCTTTTAAAATCAATAGATTGTCAAATTGTTAAAACTCAAAGCTTAATTAATACTAATATGAAATTAATCCAGAATAAAATTAAGAATTGAAACTTTCGTAAATAAGTATGTTACTTTATTAGAATTAATCACTTTACTAGAAACTAATATTCACGAGGTTTAAACATTCTTTAATAACATGCAAAATGCAATTATTTTCGGACAAAGAAATCAAATCCACCCACAACTGTTATCGTATTCAGACCTGATTAACACCATAGAACATGTAAACAAAATTTACCAAAATGGAATTATTCCTTTTAAAAATAATCATATATTACTATTCATTGTTGCAGATTAAAATTAATTTTGATATTGATAAAATGTTAATTATTATTGATTTTCCTGTAATTGAAAACGTAGAATTGATGTTGTATAAAATTGTAAAGATACCCAATGCGTCGAGCGTAATTAAAGATAATTGTAAAAATTTGGCACTGTCATCAACCGAATATGGATGTGTAGAGACATTTGTGAATTTAGAGGACAAATATATAATTTCGATTGAATTACAACCCAAATCCAGAAGCAACTGTTGTATAACTAATTTGTTGCAAAATAGTGTTGAAAATGGTACGCTAATTAAACTAAATTCCGTAAATAATAATGCTATTCAATTTAAGGATAATTTTGTAATAGTTTTAAATCAATCGCAATACTTAAACTATAAATGTAAAACGCAAGGAATGCTAGAGCTTAAACAAAATTCATTGATTAAGTTACCATATAACTGTTCGATTAATTTGAGAAATCAAACTTATAAGAATGAATTTGATAAAGTAACCATGAATATAAAATTACCAAAATTACAAATACCAGACAGTGTCAGTATGCTAAACCTGACAAATCCGTTAATATTAAGCCAAATTATTGATGATAGTTTTGATACTGTAAATCAATTAATAAACTCTAACGAAATTAAACCATCCGATGTTAAAATAGAATATCAAGTTACGCATTACATAACTCTCTTATTAGTTATTATGATTGTAATCTTTATATTCTATAAATTGAAAAAATATTTTATTTGTAAATCTACTTCAAAAAACAAAGGAAATCCAGAACAAAAGACTGAGGACCGTCTTTCCACTGATGAGGGAGGTGTTACATGAAGGAAACGCATCTTCCCGTAAAAACATTTAATCGCGGCCACCTGCGGCGTCCGCATTGCGATTACGGCATCCGCATTTTATCACGTTTTGCGTTCTGCGCTATATTTTGAATTGAAAATAAACGTCGTTGTACTTTAAAAAATCTTTTTTTAAAACCCGATACCAAGATCGATCAACATAATTTGTACATACAAAACAAAAAGAATATTACAATAAAGGGAAAAAAGATTCAGAAGTCCTACCTAATAATACTAAAATCAGAAATCGGGCATATAAAAGTTCAGAAAAATAATTCAATTTTGATCAGAAATAGGCGATATTTTTCCAATATAAATTTACATTTGAGTTTATCTATTGCTTTTTTATAATTATTTAATACACAATTTTTGAAAACTTTATTCGTCATAGTATTGTTCATTTGCCTCTTACTGAAAATTTTATAACCAGATATAACGTTGGATTGGTGCACTACATTTAATTAGTGTTTCTTATTTTGTTGCAATTATTTGTTGTTTGTTTAGTTTTAAGATGATTTTTTATTAACATGTTTTTTGTCTTATTTTTATCTATTTGTTATGTTTAAAATAAAATATAAAACAATAACATTTATTTCGATATGTAATTCATTTTTGAAAAATTCAATATTTTAAATTTGCCATCATTTTATGTTAGGGTGGTGATTTTTCTTAAGTTGGTGCGGTCGACGCGCGCCGTTTTCCTTACCTATATTTTTATAACCTACAAATTTTATTATATCTCCCTCAATTATTCGTGTACAGTGAAATTAGAAAAGTTATTATAATAGTTCAAGTATTATTCGTGTTGAATAAACGTATTGAAATAAAACGGGAAAACCATTAAATTGACAAGTGCAAACAGTGGTGATCTACCTATTGAATTATTTTGAAGCTGAAAAAGCAAATTGTTTGTAACTATTACCTATTACAAGAGTGAGAGATAAATTTCTTATTTAAATGTGATTATATTTATGTATTATCCAACCAATTTTTGTTTTCCAGTAGCCAGCATAAACCCCTTTCTTTCGCCACTGTCAAGGAAAAGATCCCGTAAAAGCCCCCAAAATCAAAGATATGGATGAATCTCTTAAAATGCCAGTTCGTAATACGATATACAGTTAATTATTTTTTAGGGAAGTAATAACAAAAATTTTAGCAGAAATAAATATTAAATTTGAAAATATATTATAGGAAAACATGTAACGGTTAAAAGTCAATAATAATTTGAATCAAAAGAAATATTTGCATATAAGATACTACAGCGTTGAATAGTTTACTGTAGAATTTGAAATTTATATCAAGAAGAAGAGTAACTGCAGAACACTTATGGATAAGAATGATATTGCATCATTGAAAGCGTGTTTTCTTCACAAACATCAAGAAAACATTTCATCTGACATTCGAAGATGTGTAATTTTTTTTAATTTTCTCTCATGGCAAGATGTGTTTGGAAAGCAGGTGACTTTGATGGTACGATTAATAATTTTCCAGGCAGTGAGAAAAAGCAGTTTGTGCAACATAAATTTATTATTTGCATTAAAATCAAATCTGCTTGATTTACATGGAGAAATGAAGAGTGAAGTGTTTACAAAATGGATTACTAAGAAATGATTTCCAAAATTTCCATCTTTAATTATAATGGATAATGCATCATACTACAGTGTTCAATTGAATAAATCACCAACAGAGAATATTTTTAAAGAAATTCAACCACTAATAATAAGAATAAATACTATGTTACTTTTGTTATATAAAATAAATATAAATATTTGTTTAATTTTAGGTTGTTAAATTTTGTAGTCACTGCATGTCAATATATTTGTGCCTCTATTACCAATTTTAAATTTATCTAACAGGTACTGCATATTCAAACAAAATTTACGTTTAAACAATTATTTACAATTAAATAGAAATCTGACTTTCTAGGTAAGATTTATCATAGCGAATTTACATGTAAAATTTGTATTGTTATCTCATACAATGTGTTAATATAATCGAAATGAAATTAGATTTATTATATCACTTAATGCGTATTATTTAGAATCATTTTTCCTTTGTTTTGTTCAGTTATACTTAAAATATAAATTAAATTATTCTAATGACAGGTTCATGACAAGTATTATTTATTAAAAATATATTAGTTGCTAGTTTTTCACTCTATTTTTAATTTATATTTTAAGTAAAACTCAACAAAACAAATAGTATTCATCAAAATAATCCGTATTAAGTGATATAATAACTCTCAACGTCATTCCGATTATATTAATGCAATGAATGAGATCAAAATTAACAATATAAATTTTACATGTAAATTCCCTATGATATGTGATCATCTGAGACATACTATATATTTAAATGCTGTTATACGCTGACTAATAGATCATTCAGTTCACATCATAGATAGCAGAATCGAGTTCAGGCAATATTTTCATTCCCTTACAATTGCTTAATTCTAGTTGCTCAAGTAAATTTAAATTCCTACCCTTGTTGCAACTATGCAGGATTTAAAAATTGTTGTTAAACTTGTGTTTCGTTTCTATCAAGTGATTTGAATTTATGGATCTCGTTTTACAGTTGGCGAAGCTCCTTTGATGTTCGGCTATTCTTTCATCAAAACCAAAGCCTGTTCGTCCAACATACATTCTAACAAGTAGACCCTAGAACTTTTGTTTTTGTCATTTTAATCTTTTGCATTATTTATCAATGTATGTAATTAATTATTCTTTTTTTATGCTCTTGAGATTTTATTTGATGTTAATTCTTTTTTAATGGAATCAGAGGGACTGATATAAGTGAATTTAAATTTATTTTATTATTATTTAAAGGAATTTATTGAGTTATCATTTGGATTATTGTACATATTTATATCTTGATTCTAATTTTTGCTTGTCTGGGTCTAAGTATATTTAGTGTAAATTATATTTTGTAAAAAAGGGTCATCCGTTAAATAAATCATTTGCTTCTGTTTATTTTTTTAAATGTTCATTATAATTCTTTTGGAAAACCATTGTTTGTAGCAATCGGTAGGGTTCTATTCAACTCAATTTGAAAATTATTACCTGATAGGGGAATGTTATTTAATCTATTGACAAAAGAATTATATGCTGCGAGCTTGTAGGACAGAGGATGGAAGGATTTGAAGTGGATTGTGGTATCTGTGTGAGTAGGTTTATGGAAAATATTAAATTCTAGTTTATTGTGTTCGTAGGAAATTGTAAGATTTTTTATCCTCTACTTCTAACGTGAATTGTTATGTAATGAGTTGAGAAATGTCAAGAAGACAAATAGAAGTAAACAATTCTCCACTACTTAATTTATATTTTTATTATTTAATTCTGAGAATGCTAAATAATTAGCTATCATTTATATATTCATTATAAGACACTTTGTATAATTGTACACCGCTCTTCTTCCCCCATCTACGATTTAGTATTCAAGGAAAAGATTGTAATATTAAAACCGTAATCATCTGCTTGATGAAGCAACAGTGTGATGAAACATATGTAGCAGTTTCTATATTAAAAAATCTGAAATTTAAATAAACGTGTTTTTTTATTTACAACATACATTATGGAATTTCACCAAGTAAAGGCCTCATGAATTCAATATTCAATACATCAATACTAAAAATTATTGGGAAAACACTACACTGAATTAGACAAAGTCAAGTGAAGTAAGTTAATCATAACATTAATAAACGATCCATTTAACTTAATTTAACAACAACAATAAATAAACAACTATAACATATTATTAAAAAACAAAGATAAATTTGTCAAATTAAATATCAAATATTTAATTAGATTCGGAATAGTTATCAACATCCACCCACACTAAGATCCGTTGATCAAATATGAAGATTAATTGATATATATTTATTAATTAAACTTGTTGAATTATCCATTTTATACACAGTGGTTAAATTGTGTAAAACTTATTCATGTTAATAAAAATAATGACTTCAGTCCAAAGAAACCAATGGTCAAAGTGAACTTAAAATAAATCGATTTTATAAAAGTATGGCAATCAATCAAAGTTGATGAAATTATGGATGAAGAAATATTTGAAGGTGATAACAGTCATGAAAATCAATATGACAATGCAGATATTGTTGGTCCATACAAAATACAAATAAATCAACAAATTCCCATAAAAAAACATATGTCCAAATATCCCTCAATTAAACTGTACCTATTTTACTGCTTAATAACACACCAAATATAAATGGAGACTTCTTCTTTAATGGCATTGGCAACTAGGCCCTATCAACCAGACAGTAAATTTATCTTGATACATATTATGCTCAGTAATGTAATTGGGGGATGAATAGATGAGACTTGTATTTACCTACAATCACATTTTTAGGTTAAGATTCCCTGATTTATTTTTATATATAAACATAACCTTATAACACAATTTTCGTTATGTTCATTCTATTATTATTATGTTAATGCTATTCACTTAGTTGAAGCATTTTAATGTAGAAACCATTAATAGATTTTTCAGATTATCAATTGTAAATAAATACATAGAATTTTAACATCTAATTAACAATAACCCGATTTTATGATTGTTTACTAGTTACTTTGCTTTAGACTACCGTAGATCACGTATTTTTACAAAATGTTGAGTATAATAATTACAATAATGAGGATCATCTTTGAACTAAAGTGGCAAAGCGCATACAACTACACAGAATACTTGACTGTTGTGTAGCATCAACTTTGAGCCAAATCAATAAAGCGTAAACTCCTCATTATTTTTGTGATCACTGTTTTGATTTTGATAATACATTAACGAACGAATTACGAGATATGATCGAGTTAAATGGCGTCTGCAATGACAAGCATCCAGTGTGACGCTACTAAAAGAAGGGAGGGAGAAAAGCCTTATTTACACCGGGGTTAAATTTGCAGTTTGAACAGTAACATTAACTGAAATTGTATATGGTCGAGCCGCCGAAAGCTGACTGTGACTCATGAATTTTCGTACTAATAATTGTATAGCAATTAATATCCATCTCGTTCTATTATCCTGAGATTATTGGGGCAGAATGAAATGAAAGACTAAACGTTTGTCTGCATGTAAAAGAAGAGGGAACTTAAAACGTACGTCCTAGCTCGCGCTTACGAATTATTTTCATAGTTTTGACATATAAACATAACCGTGTTTATATGTTCTCTTTATTGTTTCTATCGAATTAAAAAATAATTTAAATATTTATCATGCTGAAAAATAAATCACTAAAAAGTCAGTCCCAATATATGCTGATGAATGTCTTTAATTATTTTGAACGTAATTATCCAAATGAAATAACAATGAATACTGAGGTAAGTTTTAAATAGTAATATTGAGGTTATTAAACATTCTGAACTGGAACTAATTATATTTAGAGAACTGCAGAAGCTTGCTGTGTCAGTGCAAGTACAGTAATGCGTACCAGACATCGTTTTAGTGCTGCTGAAGCTGCAGGTACTTCAGTTATTCTAACGCCGTAAAAGAATCGACAACGCAAGAAAAACCTCTCAGTTGATGTACCAAATTACATTAAAGATGCTGTAAAGAGTGAAATTTATGAAATGCATAGTAAATGTAATAATACTTAATACTTAACATCGACACAGTTAATGTGAAGTGCCATACAACTATAACATATTTTTAATATATATTTTAGTGTTACCAGTAACAATAAAAAGTGTTATAAATAAATTACAAGAAGATAATATCTTCGAATTCAAAAAGACCAGTTCACTTATGACCTTAATTGGATTCAAATTTAAGATAGATGATGAGAGAAGAGGACTTTTTGAACAATTGCATGTTGCTGCAACACATGCTAAATTTTTACGGGAGTATTTGTTGACATACAATTTGAATCACGCGCTCTGTGTAGTGGCGACGCCACACGACACGATATAAAACCTCTCTCGCACACATACTGTTACGCGTGTACAACGTCTCTCTAAACTGTTCTTCTAATTTAACACTTTAATTAGTTTAATAAAGACTCTTTACTTAATTAAATCCCAGTTTTATTAACAGGTTATGGGCCCAGACATGCAGTGCCTGTACAGAATATAAAAGGGGTGTTTAATTTCGGTTTAATTAAAAGATAACAAGTTTGAGGTTAGAGTCAAGGCGTGTGCGGTGTGCTTAGAGCTCAAGTTGGAGCAGTCCGTTTTTACTGGTTCGGTTTCGGTTACAGTTTCGTTCGGTAGTCAGTCGTCGCGTGTTTTTACGGTTTGACGGTTTAAGGAAATCTCAGCAATGGAGGAAAAGTCGGAAAATACTATAAGAAAGCTTACAGGTTCCGAGAACTGGAAAGTATGGAAATTCCAAATACAAATTGCTCTGAAGGCAAAATGTCTGCTGAAGGCAGTTCAAGGAAATGATATCTGCAGTGACAATTCAAATGCACAGTTAAAGAAAGAAGTGGAATCACGAGAAGCCAAAGCTCAACATGTCATTGTCTCAGCATTAGATGAAGGGGCAATGCGTCATGTTTTAACATGTGACACTGCGAAAGAGATGTGGGACAAGCTGCTAAGCATTTATGAGTTTAAGTCTGAGTCCAGTATTCATCTTGTACAACAAAAGTTTTTTACTGCAACATATGATGAAGCAAAGGGAGTTGCTGTGTTTGTATCTTCAATTGAAGATCTAGCAAGTCAGTTAAAGTGCATGGGTGAGGAAGTATCCCAACGAATGCTCATTACTAAAGTGCTGATGTCATTACCTGAGAGTTTACAACATTTTGTATCTGCATGGGACTCTGTGCCAATTGAGAAACAAACATTGAATGAATTAGTTGCACGGCTGTTAATTGAGGAGGAACGCCTGAAAAGTCGTAGTGGCGATACAAACACAAACGCATTTAAAGTAATAAAGACAAATTACGGAGTTGGGCCGCCAAAGTGTTTCGCCTGTGGAAAATCAGGGCATTTAAAGGCTGATTGCAAAGAAATAGTATGCCGATATTGTAAAGAGTTTGGCCACTTAATTAAGGATTGCCCAAAATTGGCTGACAAGAATAAGAATAAGGACAAAGCAGACTGGAATCGGCAAGCTTTTTTTAGTGCTGCATTTATAAATAATGATGTTTGCAAGGACAGTTGGTATCTGGACAGTGGTGCCAGTGAACACATGTGCAGGAATAAAGATCAGTTCACTTCATACACTGCTTTCCGTCATGAAAAATCTGTGCGTATTGGTGACGGAAATGTAATCAAAGCTCCAGGTTCAGGCACCGTTGAAGTTGTTGCAAGGGTCGGTGACAAGAACATTAACTCCATTTTAAGGGATGTTCTGTTTGTGCCAGAGTTGCTTTGTAATATTTTTTCGAAAGGTGCCGCGTTGGACAATGGCTACACGATGTGGGCAGACAAAACAACAAGCAAGTTCATGAACAGTGCAGGTATAGTGTGTGCTGAAGCAATGAGGCAAGGAAAATTATACAAAATGAACTTTGAGGCTGAACCACATAAAGTGGGTCTCATTGGAAAGAGGCAAAAAGACAGTTTGAAAGTGTGGCACGATCGCATGGTACATCAAAACTTCGGGTATGTCAAAGAGTTTTTAAAAAGGGAGGGTATTGAGTACGAAAATAGCACCGAATATTGCGAGCCATGCCAAGTGGGAAAATTCCATAGATTATCATTTCCATTAAGTAGCAATAGGTGTACAACTCCTGGTGAAATGGTACATATAGACTTATGTGGACCCATGGAAGAAGTTTCCCTAGGAGGCGCAAAGTATTTCCTCCTTATTAAAGATGATCATAGTAACTTCCGGACGGTATATTTTCTCCGTGACAAAGATCAAGTGGGTCGAAAAATAGAAGTCTTCCTGAAACGTGCCGAAAACATGGGAAATCGTGTCAAAACCGTGAGGTCTGATAACGGGACAGAATTTATTAATAATTTTGTTAAGAAACTTTTTGAAGATAACGGAATAAGCAATCAGTGTTCAGTACCATATACGCCACAACAGAACGGTAGAGCAGAGAGAGAAATGAGAACCATTGTTGATGCAGCACGCACCATGCTCAATGCAAAAGGATTGTCTAAGAATTTATGGGCAGAGGCAGTTAATATGGTGGTCTACGTTCTTAACCGTACAAATAAAAGTTCAGATCCAGGAAAAACACCATTCGAGTCTTGGGAAAGGAAGAAGTTTGATGCAGCTAATCTGGGTGTATTCGGCGATGAAGTATATATTCATATCCCAAAGAATAAAAGAAAGAAGTGGGACCCTAAGGCCCAGAGAGGAATTCTAATTGGTTACGACGACACCGTTAAAGGTATCAGAGTATTAATTCAAAGTACTAATGAAGTCGAGTTTTCTAGAGATTTCAAATTTATTCCTAATGGTATTTGAGAGCATGAAAGAGTCGTCGATGATAACGTTGCTGAGGAAGAGGATTGGCACGTCGATGATAACGTTGCTGAGGAAGAGGATTATCCTGAAGAAGAGATCCAAAATGAAGAAGATGAGGACGAGGAAATATTAGAAGAGGAAGAGCTTGAAGGCGGTCAACAGCGTCCGAGGAGAGAGCGTCAGTTGCCGCAGCACCTCCTAGAATATGAGATGAACTTAGACAACGCGTTCATGGGTTACATTGTGGAGGAACCAAGATCTTTTAAAGAAGCTATGAAGAGTACGGAAGCTGAAGACTGGAAAAGGGCTGTCAAAGATGAATTGAGTTCACTGGCCAGAAACAACACTTGGACTGAAGTAAATCCGACAGAGAACATGAAAACTATAGAAACCAGGTGGGTGTTTAAACGAAAGAAGACTGATGACCCTGACAAATACCAGTATAAGGCAAGATTGGTAGCAAGGGGCTTCCAACGAAAGGTTCCTGTTTTATCGGACGTCTACGCGCCTGTTGCAAAGTTAACTACAATGCGAATTGTCCTTTCGTTAGCAGTCAAATTTGATTATCGAGTTCATCAGATGGATGTTAAATGTGCGTTTCTTAATGGCGACATTAAAGAAGATGTTTTTCTGGAAATTCCCGAAGGCGTGGAATGCCAAAACTTAAATTGTAGGCTTAAATTGAACAAAGCTTTGTATGGGTTGAAGCAATCACCACGACGCTGGAATGAGAAGTTCGATGGTTTCATGCGAAGCGAAAATTTTGAACGTTCTTTGAACGATTATTGTCTATATTTTCGTGAAAGCCAAGCAAATAGGATTTATGTCCTGTTGTATGTTGATGATCTTTTGATTGCAGGCTCAAGCGCTACAGATATAGGGCAGCTAAAACAAAGACTTTCCGAAAATTTTGAAATGAAGGAAATGGGAGGAGTCTCGACATACTTGGGTTTGAGAGTCAATCAAAACATTCATGACGGAATAATTGAGATAGACCAAGCAGACTACATAAGAGGCATCATAAAGATTTATTCCATGGAAGATTGCAAGCCGATAGCTACACCTTTGGATCTAAATTTTAAAACGAATGAATTACAACGAACTGAATCAGAAAACATGGAAATGGAACATCGTTGCAGGAAATTAATAGGCAGCTTGATGTACGCGATGCTGGGAAGTCGTCCAGACATTTGCGCGACTTTAAATATTTTAAGTCGTTTTCAAGGTAGAGCGTCCGAAGCCCTTTACAAAGCGTTGAAGCGAGTATTGAGATACCTGAAAGGCACGATTGAATACAGGCTAAGATTTTGCAAGAAAAATGTTGCAGATATCATTGAAGGTTATGTGGATGCTGACTGGGGCAGTGATGTGGAGGACAGGAAATCCACTTCAGGATACGCTTTTAAGGTGTATGGAAATACAATTTCGTGGGCATCCAGAAAGCAGCAAACAGTTGCACTCTCTTCGACTGAATCGGAATATGTTGCACTTTCAATGGCAGTTAGCGAAGCCTGCTGGATCCGCAACCTGCTCCTTGAATTACAAATTTGTGGTAGTCGGGAAAAGGTCTTAATCCATGAAGACAATCAGTCCGCCATGAAAGTCGCTAGAAACCCAGAAAAGCATAATCGCCTGAAGCACATTGATTTGAAACATCATTTTATCAGACAGAAGGTGGCTGAAGGAGTAATAGACTTGCGTTTTATTCCAACTGAGGAGCAACTGGCGGATGTCCTCACCAAGCCAGTGACTAAATTTGCGCATGAAAAACATTGTAAGGGTTTGGGGTTGGGATATTTTTTTTTATTTCTTCTCTTTTGTTTATTTAATGATTAAAATTGAGGGAGGGTGTTGACATACAATTTGAATCACGCGCTCTGTGTAGTGGCGCCGCCACACGACACGATATAAAACCTCTCTCGCACACATACTGTTACGCGTGTACAACGTCTCTTTAAACTGTTCTTCTAATTTAACACTTTAATTAGTTTAATAAAGACTCTTTACTTAATTAAATCCCAGTTTTATTAACAGTATTTCACAAATAAAAAGAAACTGTTATTTGATCCACTTTTCTTAGACGAAGAAAGAGAAAGTCCCAACTGTCAGCTGGAAAAAAATATGTTAATAGAGTATTTATCCAATAAAAATATCATATTTTCGGCTGGCATGCTGAAAGTAGAATTGCTAGCATTAGTAAAAGAGCATTCAATAACAAAAAAAATTGAAATTGATGAATTGGCACATCAAGTAGGGCATAAAATTCTGCGCTTGCCACCTTATCACTGCCAGTTCAATGCAATTGAACTATGTATGGGCAAATTGCAAAGAACACTATAATAAAAATATTGGCAGAAAAGGGTTTGGAGATGACAAGGTGCTAGCAATGTGGAATGAATCCCTAATAAGGGTTAACAAAGAAACATGGAAAAAATGTATAGAACATGCTGAAAAACAAATGGAGGAATGGTGGAAGATCCTACAAAAATTTGAGGGTATTCAAGAACCTATAATCTTTATTCTAGGAGATGGTTCGAGCAGTGATGAAAGTTATGTCATCATCTCATTAATATAATTGGCTTTTTTAATCAAATACATATTAATTGTACAGTTTATTGAATTTCTTTACTAATAAATTAACTATGGCTAATACCTTTATATTGAATTATACAAAAGTAATTTGCGTGTTACAAATAGCACAACTATCAAAGCAACGCGAGTCTGAATGTATTTATTTCTGTTAAATAAACTAATAAATTAATTAAAAAGCACTAAAAACCTTTCTTCACAATTTTATTTAAATTCACAGATATATATATTTCGGACACAAAGTGACCATTATCATTAAAGAATCAATGAAGAAATATATATCTGTGAATTTAAATAAAATTGTGAAGAAAGGTTTTTAGTGCTTTTTAATTAATCAAGTTTACCTTCACGTAACTCACAAAAATCAAAAAACTAATAAATAATTAAATACTTTTTATTTATTAGTTTATTTAACAAAAATAAATATATTCAAACTAGTGTTGAAAAAAAATGCGAAAGAAAAGAAAAGGTTATTCTGACAATTTAGCTTAAATAAAGAATACACCATTAAATTGTCGAGGAACTATTCGCAGTCTTTCTTTCGCGATTAATTTTCCAAAATCAACTTTGTTTGATATATTTAAACAGCGAAACTATTTTAAACGAATATCTTCTACAGTTAAACTTAAAAGATTTCAGTTTTATTTGTCAAAGATAAATTTTACCAGTAACAGAAATTTTTTTGATGATTTGTATGACTATTGGCAAAAAATGGTTTTATCTTACTCAAATTAAACGCTCTTACTACCTAATTTAAGAAGAAGAAGAACCCGAGAGAAACTGCAAAAGCAAAATATTTATCACTCGATTACGCTATGATACACATCGAGCATTATTTTGATGGTAAAATTGGAATATGGCCATTCGTATATCAAGAACCAGCTCAAAGAAATTCTAAGAACAGACCTGAAGGAAAATAAATAACGACACATGTGGAATCGTTACAGCAGTGCATTGTAAAAAATTGATTATAGAAAATATTATTCCAGCGATAAAATAAAATTTCCGCAATCCTATAAAAACAAAACAATTTACGTACAAGATAAAAAAACCACATTCTCTGATAATGATGAAGATATTGTTGCCGTAGGTTTTGCTGTTGGTTGGAATATTAAATTTAAGTCGCAACCTCCAAATTGTTCCGATTTAAACGTTCTTGATTTGGGTTTTTAAACTCAATTCAATCGTATGGGTTCACCAAACACAATTGATGAATTGATTTATTGTGTTCAATATTCATTCAATAATTTAGAAATAAATACTCTTGATAACGTTTTTACCACACTGCAAACATGCATGGAATCTATTATGTTAGTAATTTCTATAAAATTCCTCACATAATAAGGCAAAAATGTTTCCAAGAAGCCTGCAATAGGGCCAAGTCTTATTTTCATTAAATTTATGTTATAATAATTATTTGTACTCTAGGAAGTTCTAAGGAACGTGAACACGTCTTGGCCACGCTGGGTTAATATTAGGCTATAGTTAAAGGTTAAAAATTGCGAACTGTTGAGTGAGTTACGAGTGCATAAGCGGGGAAATAGAAGTGGATGGGGCACGATTTAGTGACGGTTAAAATAAAACTTGAGAACAAAACGAAAAGTGAAGGTTAAGACAAAAAAAAAAACGAGCATAGTTTGTGCGCGCCAAAAGTGCGACGTTGTCGGATCGAACAAATAAAACGTAAAACAAGGAAAATATACAAAACAAATATATTAATAAATCAGAGGGTAACAGTGAAAAGTTGTTCCATAAGACAGATAAATAAACGAATAATAGGGAATAATAACGGATATTATCAGTGCCGTTTTATCCATTAGGCATTATAGGCAACTGCCTAGGGGCCCTGCCACGTTCAGGGGCCCCTGTGCTACAGGGAAAAGAATAGGCAATGTTTCTTAAACAGTAAAAAATTAATTTGAAAATTTGCTCTGTACATTACATCGACGCTATTTTAGTACATTTCGGAACGCATTCCTTATTAGATATTATTATTATGATTATTATGATAGTTTAAAAGTTTATAACGCAGTAATATAATTGCAAGCAATTTTATCGCGGTAATTTAATTAAAAACGCTCAAAACTCTTTGTTGTGAATGCACACTTACTATACTGGTACCTACCAAGTATGTATATTCTATGGCCAAGCTACTTTCATAAGGTTGGCAGTACTGGTTCGTTAGCATGACCGGGGAATTCCCCGAGTCGTTAAATACGTATTGTATGATGTGTCATAGACATTATTTTCGAACCATTTTCAATTAAATCGTTCAATTTTTACTTCGTGCAATTCGTTTGCAAGTTTCACGGCTGTGAATAAAAAGAGAGTTTTACAATTTGTGTTTTAAAAATTACGAATTTAAGGATAAGTGTTGGATATTTATTTATAAAGACTGCAGAAGTGCTTCAGGCTTTGTGAAAATCGGTGAAACGACGGGTTAAAAACAGTGTAGTGGAAACTAAAGTTTCATTAACTGAAGTTAAAATTACTTTACGTAAGTTTTATTATTTTTTACATATTTTATTACCTGATACAGGATTTGACAAATGTGAAGTGTCGTTTTATTATTCAATTGGATATTTTAATTAATTTCTATGTTATTAAATATTTTTACTTTGGGTGTTTATTAATATTAAGCAGGAAACTATTATTATTATTATATTGTTTGAGCTGCTAAGGTGAAATTTTCTTTACTGTTTTAAAACAAAAGATTATTCCTTTCAGGAACAAAATGTCGGAGGTACCCGTAAAGAAAAAGCATCAAAGTGGTTCCGAAAAACGTAAAAAGCGGCAAGAGCAACAAAATAAACTTAATGAACAATTAAAGAAGACACAAAACCTTTTCGAACTCGGATTTAGTCGCGAATTAAAGGAACATCAACCTCATGACACTCCAAGTACGTCTTCTACCAGCCACAAGATGGAAGTAGACCCAGTAGAGGTTCCTTGCGAGCCTTTTGAACAGATTGGCCAGGATCAAGAAACACCTACGTTAGTCAGTGCAGAGGAAGGTGAGGCCGAGACAGGGGTCATACATCAAAACGTAGTTCATCTAGGGGTGGAATACCAGAATGACATTGGCTTATGGCAAAATATTACCAACGAAATGCAAGATTTTTGGTGTACTAGAGACCCTAACGAATGTCAACACTTTGATTGTAATTTTTCTGCTTCGGCCCGACAGTACGACGACAGTAAAAGATTTTTTTCTCAGTCTATGTTTTTTCGGAAACACATCAGTGGTGGTAAAATCAAACGGGAGTGGCTCATGTATTCTCCGTCTACTGGAAAAGTATACTGTTTTCCATGTATCCTTTTTGGTGAAGCACAAAACCGATCACAATTTCAAACTGGATTTTCTGATTGGAAAAATGCGTTGCACCGAATCCAATCGCATGAGAATAATGCAACTCACCGAGTATGTGTACAGACACTCATAAGTAGACGACGCATTCACGGACGAATCGACACTTCTTTAGAGATTACATTTAATAAAGAAAAAGAATATTGGAAAAAAGTTTTAGAAAGAATAGTCTCTGTGATAAAATTTTTATCATCCCGTGGATTAGCATTTCGTGGTGACAATGAAATTCTCGGTTCTCAACATAATGGCAATTATTTGGGAATTTTAGAGTTAATCGCAGAGTACGATCCTTTTCTTAGTTCGCATTTAGCAAAATATGGTAATGAAGGCAAAGGAAAACAATCGTATTTATCTGCAACGATTTGTGAGGAACTTATTGAAATATTGGGAAATAAGGTTTTAAAATATATTGTTAATGAAATTATTGAAGCCAAATACTTCTCAATAAGTGTCGATTCGACACCTGATATATCACACACTGATCAGTTGACTGTAGTGCTGAGATATGTTACGTCGAATGGAGAAGTGGCTGAACGTTTTCTTAAATTTCTTCTCATACAGAACCACAAAGGGGAAGAACTAGCCACCGAAATATTAAATTTTTTAAGCCAATATAATATTGATGTAAGAAATTTGAGAGGTCAGTCTTATGATAATGCGTCGAATATGTCTGGTCGTTACAATGGTCTCCAGGCGCATATAAAGAAAATAAATCACCTCGCACACTACGTTCCCTGTGCAGCGCACTCACTGAATTTGGTTGGAGTACGTGCAGCGGAAAGCTGCGTTGGAGCAATCTCATTCTTCGGATTTGTACAGGCAATATACAACTTTTTTTCGGCATCAACTCATCGCTGGGCAATTATGCTCGAAAATCTTGAAAAACGTGATGAACGTAAGCATAATTCGTCATTGGTTCTGAAAAGTGTATCCGATACAAGATGGTGTGCAAGGGCCGATGCTACTAAGGCTTTGGCAACTGGTTACAACAGTTTTCAGAAAGCTTTGCAGTCTATTGCTAGCGATGAGACTCAGACATCACAAGCGATTCACGAAGCTAAATGTCTATTGAATGACTTAAGAAAAAAAGAAAATGCTGTAATGGCCGTATTCTGGGCTGCCATACTAGATCGGATCAATGGTGTCAGCATATCTTTACAAAAGAAAACAATTGAACTACGAACGGCAGTCGATCTTTTAAAATCGCTTTTAGATTTTTTAATTTCACAGAGAGATTTATTTGACGACTACGAGACTAAGGCAAATGAGAAAACTGATACTCAATACAGTGATGAGAATCAGCGTGAGCGAAAAAGGAAAAGGCATCACGATGACGGATCAGCAGAAGAAGTTGTGCTCAGAGGAAAAGAGAAGTTAAAAGTTGATACATATTTGCCAGTACTAGACATGTTATTTACAGAACTGTCGCGGCGCCTAGAAGCTTACCGGGAAATAAATGATCTGTTTGGGTTTCTAACAGATTTCTCGACAAAATCGGACGCTGAAATTAGACAGGCTTGTACAAAATTTAAGGATCATTATTTCGAGGACATTGAGCCTGAGTTTATAGACGAAATGGTGCAGTATAAATACTTCATCTTACAATTAGATGACGCCGGACAAAAAAATATGCCAGCCGAGGAGTCTTACAAACTGATTATTGGTAACATGGCACAGTCAACTTTCCCGAATGTAATGACAGCTTTGCAAATATATAGAAGTCTAATGATTACAAATGCCACTGGTGAACGAAACTTTTCCAAATTGAAATTAATTAAAAACTGTCTTCGTTCAACGATGTCTCAAAACCGTTTAAATTCATTGGCTATAATGGCAATTGAAAATGACGTGTTGGAGAAGATTACCTTTCAGGATATCTTGAACGATTTTGTATCAAAAAAAGTTAGAAGAGTTAATATTTAAGCTATGTATGTTTTTTTTAAATGCATAAATAAACATTCTGTTCATTTGATTCAACATTTTTATTGAATAATATGATGATATACCCAGGTTAGTAAAAAACGGTGTAATTTTGAATTGGCCCTGGATGAGCATTGCCTAGGGGCCCCGACAGGCATAACCCGGCCCTGGATATTATGAACAAAAGCAAAGAACTGAAGAAAGAGACAAAGACATACAAATTTTCGGAAAGAGCAAAAAGATATTAAGATCTCCAGAACAAAGAAAGAAAGAGGAAGGAAACAAAGAATTTAAAGGATTTGCTATAGAAGAGGAAGAAATAAGAAACGAAGAACAAATGATAAAGGAGCTGATTGTCAAAACAGATAAAAACACACAGGAATTAACAAAGGAAATTAGAGATATGAAAAAAGACATGGAAAGGAGAGAGGAACAGTGGGCGAGAGAAAAGAAATCACTAATAGAGAGTGTTAGATTTAAACAATCACTGTATGCAACCAATTGTACTCGGTTACACTCGGCAAGCCGAACATTCTTGGCGCGCTCAAGTTCCGCGCAGCGCTCCCGCTCACAGTCAGTCTGTGTGTAGCGTTCATCGTCTCAAGATCACTCAATGTACTGCTTAATCTAATAAAACACATGTTTGCCGCCATTACTGTCGTGAATCTCGGTTTAGTGCTATCCTCCTAAATCCTTCTAGTTATCTCCACATCCGAACAGGTTATGGGCCCAGGACGTTTAGGATAACAAGGACTAAAAGCCTTTACCGATATTTTTCGAAAATTCGGACCGTTTAAGTATTTTTTCGTGTATCGCGAACACGTGCTCTCGTACGCACGTCCGGGCATCTTAAGTTTCGTACAATCCGCGCATCCGCGAAGGCCCAGGCAAAATGTCCGATTTGGCAACAAACATAAGTGTAAGCAAATTCGACGGCACAAACTATCCCCAGTGGAAATTCCAACTCAAATGCATACTACGTGCGAAAGGCGTATACTACATCGCGACCGGCGCAACAGCGAAACCCTCAGTACTTGACGATGCGGAGAAATGGACCAAGCAAGATGCCCTAGCCATGTGCATCATGTCCTCAGCTCTTCAGCTGCAACAAATCTCCCTCATTGAAAACTGCAACTCCGCCGCTGAGATTTTAAGTAAGTTAGACGCCATATACGAGCAAAAGACAGAAACCAACAAGATGCTCGTACACGAACGCTTCTACCAATACAAGATGTCGCCTACTGACTCAATTGCGCAACACATCGCCAAGGTAGAGAGTCTAGGCAAGCAGATCAAAGAATCTGGCGACACAATCAGTGAAACGGCAATCATCACCAAAATTCTGAGCACCTTACCTCCAAAATTTGCTACATTTCGTCAAGCATGGCTCTCGTTAGATTATGCCAAACAGAATTTGATCTATCTCACCGCCAGACTGCTAGACGAAGAAGTAAACCTAGCAGGGCAAGAAGAAACCGCCAGAGCTTTTGTCGCCTACGAATCGAAACCATCGCACAACTCGAACAAGATTGCAAGAAAAAGGGTCATTATGTGAGGGAATGTCGGACATTGAAGAGGAAAAACCAACAAAATCAACACAACCAACCGTCCACTTCTAGAAACAACGCCCTCATTGCTCACAAGAGCGAAGCTGATGTATTAGTCTGCACAATCAATGCAGATGAATCGTGGATCCTGGACAGCGGTGCTTCCAACCACATGACACAAAACAGAGACCTTTTCTACACATTTGAGGAAGCCAAGCAACTACAATTCATCTCCCTAGGAGACAACAAGCAGTTGGAAATTAAAGGAGTCGGTAATATTAAAATTGAGAAGCTAATCAACGGCCAGTGACAGAACAGTGAACTGACAGATGTATGGCACGTGCCAGACCTAAAAAGAAACCTCATTTCTGAAGGACAACTCACTCACAAGGGTTTTGCAATCTCCAAGTCGAACTCTGAAGCTAGAATATTCAAGAATCGTGAACTCATCGCCACAGCCCGTCGCAATCAAAACAATCTGTATAAGCTGCTCATTCGTCCAAACTCTATTGAAGCCAACATTGCGACTGGTTCTTTACGGAAATGGCATGAACGTATGGGTCATCTGAACAAGCAATCTGTCAGAGAAATATTCAGCAAAAACCTCATCCCAGACTTGAAGCTAACAAACAACGAAGAATTCTTCTGTGAACACTGTATCTTCGCAAAACAGCATAAGCATCCATTCAACAAGCGTAACGACAAGGAAACCGCACCATGAAATCTCATCTACGCCGACGTCTGCGGTCCAATGCAAAAAGACTCCATCGGTGGTGCGCGCTACTACTTGCTGTTTAAAGACGACTTCTCAGGCTACCGCGTAATTCGCATGCTAAAACATAAAAGTGAAGTTTTCGGTGTATTTCGTGACGTAGTGAATCTGTTTAAAAATCAGTTCGGTTACGACATTAAACGTGTACGTGTCGACAACGGGAAAGAGTTCATCAACAACAACACGCAAGATTTTCTTCGCCAACGAGGAATCGTTCTGGAAACGACAGGGATTTATACTCCAGAGCAGAATGGGCGCTGTGAGCGTGAAAACAGGACAATCATGAACAGCGTACGCGCTATGTTATTCGCCAAACAACTCCCGCTGTCACTTTGGGCTGAAGCAGCCAACACGGCCGTATACCTTCTAAATCGAACACCAAACTCACAGAATAAGAACACAACCCTCTTCGAACTATGGACAGGTAAAAAGCCGTCATTAAAACATGTGAAGGTCTTCGGATCAGACGCTTATTTACAAACGCCTCCTCATCTTCGTGGCAAGTTAGACGCCAAATGCAAAAAGCTGATGCTAGTAGGATACGATGGAAACTCAACCAACTATCGCCTACTGGACATCAATACAGGTAACATCAAAGTCTCTAAACATGTTATGTTTAACGAAGAAAGTGTATCCGATAACAACAAAAACACTGAGCTGTCACACTATAACCTAATTGAACTAGATGATGATGATGAAGAAGAAGCAGAAGCTGAACCTGAACCTGATAATTGCAATGAGAACCAAGAAAACCCTCACGAAGACGCTCAAGAAGAAGAAGAAAGCGATCATGAACCGGAAACAAACAATGTGGGCAGACCAAGACGCACTATCAGAGAACCATCCTATCTACTAGACTACGATAGAGATTTTGAAGTGAATTTGTCGGAATTAGTAATTCCAGACACATATCAGCAAGCTATGAATAGTGACGAAAAGCTAAATTGGCAAGAAGCCATTGATGAAGAGCTCCAATCCCTCAACGAAAATAATACTTGGGAAATTACTGATCTACCTCAATATAAGACCTCAATAGGATCCAGATGGGTTTTTAAAGTAAAAACCATAAACGAAAAACCTGTTTTCAAAGCTCGCCTATGCGCGAAAGGATTCTCACAAGTGAGAGGTGTAGATTTCCATGAAACATTCGCACCAACAACCAGATATGACACAATCCGCATACTCCTCGCCATCGCTGCCAGCCAACAACTCAACATACTACAATTTGACGTGAAAACCGCATTTCTATACGGCGAACTCAAAGAAGAAATTTACATGCAACCGCCTGAAGGCATGCATATTCAAAAGAATCAAGTATGTAAACTAATAAAGTCAATTTATGGGCTGAAGCAAGCACCGAGATGCTGGAACGAGAAATTTCGTGAATCACTCATTCGGGTTGGATTAAACCAGTGTGCAAAAGATCAATGCATTTACCAGGGTGTCGTAAATAACGACTACGTCATACTAATCCTCTATGTTGACGACGGGCTAATCCTCGCCAAAATGCAATCGACATTGGACATCGTCAACAGTCATCTTCAAGAAGACTTCAAAATTAAAACCAGTTACCCGAACACTTTCATCGGCCTGCAATTGACTCGCAACAAAGATACTGGTTCCATCTCTATAAAATTAAACGAATACATCGATCGGTTAATTAATAGATTTAATCTACAAGATGCAAACGATCCAAACATTCCAGCTGATCCCAACACAGTTCTCACCGATCCGACGATAACTCCAACTGACAAACAACTACCGTACGCAGAGCTAATCGGCTCCCTAATTTTCGCAGCAACAACGGTACGCGCTGACATAGCATTCATAACAAACGTACTCAGCCGCAAATTGATCAAGAAAATGACACTTCAGTGGGAGAAAATGATCAAGAAAATGAAACGTCTAAAGAAGTTGAGAATTCAACACATGGACATGAAGAACTGAGCACATCAGATTATGAAGATTCAAGCGATGAAGATTACATTCCGAAATCATCAGATACATCAATAATGTTCAATGAAACGAGGCGATCTGCACGTACACCAAAACCTGCGAAGAAGATGGAGGATTTTGTGTATGCTACAAAAGCAATTCAAGGGGAAGAAATTCCTTCCACCATTCAAGAAGCATTAGCGGGTCAAGAATCAGATAAATGGAGAGAAGCCATTAAAAATGAACTTAAATCTTTAAAAGAAAACAATACCTGGAATATTACAGACCTACCGACAAAGAAGAATGTAAATGGATTTTCAAAAAGAAAGGTGACAAAGAATCATCAAAATACAAAGCGAGATTTGTTGCAAAGGGATGTTCACAGATACCAGGCATCGACTATACAGAGACATATTCTCCGGCAATTCGATATACATCAATAAGGTTTCTAATAGCATTAGCTGAGAAATATAAACTAAACAAGCAGTCGCAAGTGAAAAACAAAACTATTGCCGACTAAATATGGGGATATATTAAGTAATGTTAAAATAAAACTTGTATTTTTTCCATTAAGTGGGAGTGTTGGAGAATATATTTTTTAGTAGTTGGTACCAATGTAACCGTGTGTGAGTGACGTCAAGTTACTGTTAAGAACGTTGTTATAGACAATATACATATTTGTTAATCGTTGCTCGTCTACGTTTGTTACCCCCTTAAGGGTATTTAAAAAAAAGACGATTGATAGTGATGTAAGGAAAACCAAATGGATGATATGTAAGAATGCAGGAAGGAGAGGGAAGGAGGAATATTTGAGTTGGTCGGAAGAACAGATTGAGCGAGTGAAAGAGTTCAAATATCTTGGGTATGTGTTCAGCGAAACTGGGACGAAATTACGGCATGTTGAGTATGTGTGCAAGAAAGCGAGAGTGGCAATGGAACGTATGCGGGGTATATGGAATAGGATGTTAGGTAGGAACGTGAGTATGCAAATGGTATGGTGGGACGCATGTGTGAGGTCAATAGTGTTATATGCAGCAGAAATCTGGGGAGTGAGTGGGCATGTAAAATTGGAAAGGGTACAAATGCAGTGTTTAAAAACGATATTAGGGCTGGAAAGGTCCACACCGGACTATATAGTGCTGTAGGAGTGCCAGAGAATGTCGGTAGAGTGGGAGGCAGCGAAGAGGGTCGTAAAATTCGAGAGGAAAATTTGGGAGTTAGGCGAGGAAAGGTTAGTGAGAGAGGTATGGGGTGCGTGTCTGAGAGACTGGGTGAGGAAAGGCGAAGGAATAAGGTGGATGAATGAGAGGAGCAGGTTGCATGTCAGGGCGGGGTGGTCAGCAACGGTTTTTGAGGAGAAGCTAGTACGGAGGGAGAGGATAGAGTGCGAGGTGGCAGAAAGGTTACGAGACCAACAACAACCCCAAATACCAAGACCTACAAGTGTTCGCAGGCCTGCCACTATATTTCAAAAAGTTAAAACCAGAAGAAGTCCGGTTGCTGGCTAGATTCAGATGTGGGAGTGAAGAAAGGGATAGGAAGGGGTGGATGGGAAAAGAATATGTGAGATGTAAATATTGTGGAGAAGGAAAGGATGAGTGGGAACATTGGATGGATGAGTGTGAAGAAGTGAGGGAGAAGATAGTCAGGAAGGGGAAAGAGAGAGCAAGGAGGATATGTCTGGGTGAAAGTGGCAGTGGAATAGGTGTGTGCAAGCAGTTGGTGCAATTGAGGGCAGGGAAGTGTAGCTAGGTGGAGGGTAGTGGAGAATGGAGTTTTATTTTTGTTTTTTTTTTTATTATCGAGGGTAATCAATTTAATGTAAAATAAATGTATGTAGATTAATAATGTTAATAATGCCAAATAAAGGTTTATTTATTTATCTATTTATTTTTTGTACTCTGTTTAATTATATTTTGTTAAAAAATAAAAAAAATATGTAAAATTTTCGTTTTATATAATTTTTTTCGCAAATGAATACCATATTTCCGGACGAAGGGAGTATATGACATTCGAGAATTTTTAAATTTCCCGCCTCAGTGCTGTATCAAATTCGTTTACCTTGAATTCAGCGGCCCGACTATACAAGTAGATAATAATTATATTATGTACGCAACCTATAGTTTACCTTAATAATTAAAAATAAGTCTTATAATGGCCGTCTTTTTTACATTTAGAAGTTTTCTGTAGAAATACATTTTTGTGTTTATCAACTAGTTTTGATAGACATAATAGACTTCAAAAATCGATTATACATATTAAACAATGTTTTTTTACAACAAAAAATCTTAAACTTAATTAAACCACAGGAACAAATAATATTGTATAATTCTTGTTGTTCTTCTATCAAACAGAATTTTAGTTTTATTTTTAATGGACTTTATTAATGAAACGTAATCCAAACTGTTGTATTTTTGTAATTGTATGTGTAATCTGGGATGGCGCCAGGTAGGTTCCGTAAATGGAAAATACTATGAACTGGTTTTAACACTCTTTATTCTCGTAACAATATGCGTACTAAGACGTGGTCGCAAGCGTAATGGTTGCCCCGTATCCGGTGCACATTCTTCCCCCTACATTCATGTAACACAAGTAGCCTACCATAACACCCCCTTTACTTAAAAGAAAATCTTTTCTTTACATTTAAACATTTTTAGCATAAATAAATTTACAAATCTAATTTTATTACAGGTTTCTTAATTCTACTTCATCTTCTAATACTAGGTAGCTCAGAGCTTTCTGAACAAATGTTGTCGTTTGTCTAAATGCCTTCATCTGACGGTTCGTTTTTTACCTCATTTCTTGGAGTATGGTCGGGTAGCGTGTTCCTATACATGCTTTGAACATTTGATGGTGGAGGTATTAAACTGTCTGATGTCCACTTATCCTCTTTTGTATTTTTTCCTATTTTGATTATTTGATCAACATGACGTTTTACGATATTTTTATTGTGTAGTTCTATTAGGTAATGCAATGATCCTAATATTTTATTTACTTTACCAAATAGCCATTTATCACCACTGTAATTTCTGGCAGCAACACGCATTCCTTCTTCAAGTTTTCTAGTGTTATTTATTGTTTGATTGGCAGTTTCATTTGTTTTAGGTGAAATTCTGTCTAATTTGGATTTTATTTCTGATGCATCTTCCTGTACTGCATTAAAAGTAAATTCACCTTTTGGGTAATTGTTAAGTCAGAGTTTTCATGAGACATTGCTCGCAATGCGTTTTTAAGTGTTTGTACATACCGTTCTGCCTGCCCATTTGTAGCAGGATGGTATGGAGCCGTAAATTTAGATATTATACCATATGATCTTAAAAAATTTTGAAACTCTACTGATTTGAATTGCGTTCCACAATCAGTAACAAAAAAATCTCGAAAATATTGATAAACAAATCTCTGTAATTGTTTTGGCTGTCATATTTTTTATTACAAAGATTTCAGGCCACTTGGTGTAAGAGTCAACTAAAATTAAAAAATAATGTCCCTGAAAAGGTCCAGCAAAATCACAATGAACTCTTTCAAAAGGTTCAGTAGAAGGTATCCACGGATGGTGAAATTTCGGTGGATTATTCCTTGTTTTGATGCAACTAGAGCAGTTTGTTACGAGAATTAAGAGTGTTAAAACCAGTACATAGTATTTTCCATTTACGGAACCTACCTGGGGCCATCTCAGATTACACCTACAATTACAAAAATACAACAGTGGCGACGAGATCGGAGACGAAATGGAAAATTTGTCAATTACGCAGTTCAATTGCCACGAGGAGAGTGCATCATTAGGATTTAAAACAACGTTGGGACAACACCTCAGGCTGCAGACAGGCCAAGGAAGCAATACGCTCACCTAATCTGAAAACAGCTGAATATTATTTGCGACTATCCCGGGGGAATCTGCGTCTTATCACAGGTATCCTTACGGGTCACTGTCAGCTAAGGAAACACTTCTTTACTATGGGACTGGTGGAAACCCCCATATGTAGAGCATGTAAAGAAGATGACGAGACAGTGGAACATGTGTTAACCACCTGCCCGGCTCTCGCCCACCTTAGAGAGTCCATGCTAGGGGAGCTCTGGCCGAACATGGCCAACATAAGGGATAACCCTCCAAGCGTTGTGCTGTCCTTTGCACGCCACCTTGGGTGGCTAAATGAGTGATAGAACAACGCAGAGCTGTGAGCACAACGGGCCTAGTGAGGCCTAAGTGCTCTGGTCAATGATTTGATCACCCTTGGCAAACTCAATCCAGAATCCAGATCCAGGATTAAAATGGAAAAAATGGAAAAGAAGCTTCGAAATATACATAAGTGCAAGGGGAGTGACTGACGATACGAGAAAGAAGAATTTATTATTACACTGTGCAGGACAAAATGTGCAAGATATTTATTTCACATTACCGGCGTCCAAAAACAGTGCATCAACAGACCTATACGGGACAACAATGGCGACTCTCGATGCATACTTCTCACCTAAGTCAAACACAGTATATGAAAGGTACGTTTTTAGGGGTTTCAAGCAGCAACAAGGTGAAACTATTGAGTAGTTCATTACGAAGTTAAAGGAGCAAGAAAAAAATTGCAACTACACAAACATAGACGAACAAATACGTGATCAAGTTATTGAAAAATGTTTATCATCTGAACTACGCCGGAAATTCTTGGAAAAGGGAGAGCTAAATCTTGATGAAGTCAGGGAGATTGCAAAGGCTTATGGAGCCACTGAAATACAAATGAGCGTGATGGAGAACCTGACAAACACAACAGAGGTACTTAAAATAGGCTGGAAAGGGAAAACAAGAGGAACAAATTCACAAACATTCACTACAAAGAATAATACACCAAATACAAGTGCGGCAAATAATAAACATTGTTACCGGTGTGGTGACCCAAAACATTTAGCGCAAACATGTAAATTTCAAAATGCAAATTGCAACCATTTGTAAGAAAATAGGTCATTTAGAAAAAGTGTGTTTTAAAAATATATACAAAAGGAAAGGAAATTTATCTCGTCATTACCAAATGTGTACTAAGAGTAACCTTAGCAAATCAAAAAAGGGACATGAAAGGTTCTTAAAGGATTCCGCTCTTTAAATCCTGATGCTTTTGAATGTTTATTAGAACAATATGCAGATAAATTTAATTCACTACTCTGTAAAGCAATAAATAAAGAAGAAAACATTAGAGTAGAAACAAGAATAAACTTTACATCGGTGGACGGTATGAATTTGTATAAAACGATGGAAACAAAAGAAAAAATTTCATTATCAAATACAAAACAGTGGTTTACGGAAAAATTGTATACGGCTGTCAGTGAAGAACTTTGTGAAATAATTGCCAGAGGAGGAAAAATACAAAAGTTTTGTTATATAAAAGTGTTTACGGAGAACGACCAGAGGGAGTACCAAGAACCTCTAAGCTATCAAGTTATCTTAAACAATCAAGTTTATCAAATGGACGAAGATTGTAATCTAACCTTTTTGAGAGAGATTGAAGAAGAAATTCCTGGTTTCAGATAAATGTATTATAAATAATATTGTAATATAATAAAGATTTTAAATATTTTAAATTGTTTGTTTTATGCGAGCGCTTGCGGTTTATACATTTCCGTAAATGCTGATAAAAACGAATAAGAGTCTGAATACCTCTGCCTCTTCCCACTTTCCTTACTCCAAGAATAAGTTTTAATTTATGGTCTACGATAAAAAAAATAACTTGCTAATATCCCATATCACTTATTGTTTGTATTATTTGTATAAATCTTTATCAATAAAAACAGGGGAGAAGAATTATTAACTGTAAATTTACAATATTGATGACACGATATTATCCATATATTCAACACATGATTAACATTGTAATCAATTTATGTTAAAAGTTTATCAACCTTATCAATTCCTCAATCAATAAATGTTCTACATTTGAACAATCACCAATAGCTCCTAAGTTGCGTTCACATCAAAATATTTAATTGTTGAAGAACAATATGTCTATCAAAAATGAAATTAGATCACATGTATTATAAATGCATACTATTAAAATTGGAATATTTTTAAGAAGTGTACAATTATTATAAAACAGCATATCTTTTTAAAATGAGCAGCTGATTCATTAATTTTGAATTCCATAGTATGCCCATGTACTTTGAATCTCCTGTTCATTTTAATGAAATCTTTAGCAATAGTAAATTTCTCCAATTTAACTGTAACAATTGAGAACTATGTTTAGGACACGTGTGCACACTTTGACGATTAGTCGTTAACTAAGAATATGATTGCTTAATATGTCCTTGCGTGTTTGCCATAAGAAGCTATGAAAATTTGCATTTTTTCGTTGATTTGTAACAATTTCCCGTTTAATTACACGCAATTCGAGATACAAGGTCAATTTAAATTCATAAAAAAAATTAAACTCTTGTACTCTTACCAATAGCAAAGATGACTAGGGTGTGAACACTTAAGAACAACTTTAAGACACGTTTACAGAGATCACGTAAGCAACGATATCACAATTCTCAATATAAGACAAGTAAACACTATTTTAAATAATATTGTTTTCACCTAAATGTAACACTACAACTATTGAACTGTTTTGGTTTTATTTTGTTCTTTATATTTATACCATTCTTGATGTGGGTTTCGGATTAATTCCCTCTTGTACCTAATTAGTAAACCTCGGATCATTTTCTAATTCAAGCGAATATTTTTTTATCTTAGTTAAAACAACATAAACGGTAAACCTCAAAACCTGATAATTTTACTTTATTAAAAGTTTCATAAAACCGACTAACCGCATCTGATATATTTTTAATGAAATTAATTTCGTATTGATAATCACATACTTGATAAACTCGTATACATTACCTATTTTATAAATTTAACTCAATGTTTTTACTTATTTGTGAATTTATTCGAGTCATGTGTGATAACAAATTAATCGTAATTTCCAGACCACTTCCTTTATCATTTATTTAGGATCATACAAAATTTGGGGGTTTTAATCATTGTGGTTAAAATTTTAGGATAGTTGTGGTAACACATCATTAAATACAAAGAAGAAGTGTTACACCTAATTATTAATTCTATAAAAATAAAATTAAACGCGTTTGTTATCATGTGCGGTTTTCTTATTCCAATAGGAAATTATAAGTGCGTGAAAATATTGTTGAGGAAATATATTTATAATACATTTAATAAAATGTTTTGTACAGTGTTATCAGTAAGCTTTTTATTGTTTTTCTTTCGAGCAAATTCGATATGAAATCGCCTAACCGCAAATCGTAATAGCCCAATTAGCAAATTAATTAAATCTTATTCATTGAATTATATTAATTGTAATAAAATTAATATAAAATAAAATTGTATTCATTTTATTCGTGTATTACATATTTTTAACCATAATGAGTGAAACTGTTAAATATTTACCAGGAATTAAATTAGAGGATGTTTTACATATATCCCATTAGGTATTGTCGCGGACAGGGGATATTTGAGACAGGAAATATCATGTCGCTTTCTGTCCGCGAGTATGTATGCCCGTGCTCAGCGGAATTCAAGGACTTCCTCGATAATTGTTAATAAGTAATTTTTATGCTGATGAGGGAAATCTCAAATGCCATTTTATCAGTTGTATAAAATAATCATATTTGATTTTTATGTCTAAAGGTGTTTACAACGGTAGTGCAAAATTATCGTCTGCGGTTTTCATTTCCCTAGAATTGCATATAAATACTGTGGAGATGAGGGTTTCGACTCATTAAAGAAAAAATGTGCGACCATATCATTTCACAAATAATTGAATTTATCCCCGAGGTAAGTTACAATTTCTGTAAACAACCTTTAAGTAATCTTTTTCTATTGAATTTTTAAATATATTTAATTATTATTTGCATTTTCTTAAATATTATTATTTTTATTTTTTTCTTTTTTTTTACTTCATTATTTTATTTGATAATTCATAATAATAATAAAACATTTCGTTTTAAGTGCGAATATATTTTAATAAAAATTAATATTTTCTTTCTTTCAGGGGGCACGGGTCCGATGCCCGTGCTCGCACACGAAGGTGTACACCTCCGGGGTTGATACTTTATTGTACTGTTGTCCCTACATGGGAGGGAGGTTCATTTGGGTCTGGTATAGGACCACACCCAGGGAGATTTTTGTCTCCCTGGAGAAGGATGCTGCTCTGTAATGGTAAGATATTTTAAATTAATAATGATAAATTTTAAAAATTTTAATAATACTCAATGTTGTTCAATTTATTTAATTTTTAGAGTGAAAATTAAAAGAACTTATTCATTTACTTCTACTTAATTAAAATTACGAAAGTATTTATTCATTTTTAGCCTATAGTTATGATTTTTATTAATATCATAGGTTTGGGAAAATATTGTGGTCACGATAAAAATGTTGGTAATACATCACAATATTATGTTGGTAACATTGACATGTATAATTTTAGTTCTTAAGTTGTAGCCGCATGGCGAACACGTGTGTATACGAATAGAATGTGAAATACAAGTTTAGTTCCGAAACAAGTGTATAACAACCTTCTTTTTATTTAACATCCAAAACAGGTTATGGGCCCAGGACCCTCGATAAACCAGGACAGTTAGTTCATGTTAATAAAATTGTAAACGGGTTGTGTAAAAATGGCAAATTATATCGCGAACGTTCCGAAGCTGCGTGGTCGTGAAAATTACAATGATTGGGCATTTGCTGCCGAGAACTTTTTAATACTCGATGGATTAATCAAGTATATCAGTGATCCAGAAACGGATATTAACGAATCTGAGGACGCTAAAGCAAAAGCAAAACTAATATTAACAATAGATACATCATTGTATATTCACATAAAAGAAGCCAAGACTGCAAAGGAGCGGTGGGATAAATTAAAGTCGATGTTCGAAGATTCAGGTTTCGCTAGAAGAATCGGTCTACTACGGTTGTTAATCTCAACGAGGTTGGAAAATTGCGATTCGATGACGTCATATGTGAATCAAATCGTGGAGACAGGACAGAAGCTGAGTGGTACGGGTTTCAAAATCGACGACGAATGGATTGGATCTCTACTACTTGCAGGATTGCCTGAGAAATATTCCCCGATGATAATGGCGATCGAACATTCAGGTATAGCCATTACAGCAGATTCCATAAAAACGAAACTCTTGGACATGGCAGTTGATGACAACAAAACAGGCAGCGCGTTTACCGGCAAAACGAGTTGGCAACATGGCTGGCAGAATAAACGTCAAGTTGGGAACACTGGCACAGCTGTCAAATCGAATAGTAAACATAAAAAAGAAGTTCGGTGTTATAAGTGTAAACAGTTGGGACATTACAAAAATAAGTGCACGGCAAATTTCGATAACACAAACACTAGTGATAAACGAACAAGTAATGCGTTTAGTGTTGGGTTTTATAGCGAACAATTTTCGAAAACTGAATGGTACGTCGACTCAGGTGCAAGCAGCCACCTGTGTGGTAATATCGAAAGGATGCACAACGTGAAAAAGTCCATGAATTTACCAACTATTATGGTAG
This sequence comes from Ontholestes murinus, assembly GCA_963969525.1. Lineage (NCBI taxonomy): Eukaryota > Metazoa > Arthropoda > Insecta > Coleoptera > Staphylinidae > Ontholestes > Ontholestes murinus. Next base: position 40,999,812 of record OZ018393.1, on the reverse strand, counting down.
CCAACAATGAAAAAATTGCTGTATCGTGCAAAGGTGATTTAGAAATTACGACAAAAGTAAGGAATGTGGAGTACACAATACCAGTCACCAATGTTCTATATGTACCGAAACTTACCACAAACTTATTATCAATAAGTCAGTTGATTAAAAATAAAAATTTTGTCAGATTTGAAAGTAACTGTTGCAAGATTTTTAACAAAAATAAGGAGCTTGTAGCGATTGCAGATCTCATTAATAATGTATACAAATTAAGAACAACGACAAGCCAGAGCTGTTTCTTGATTTCTACAATTCCAACAAGTAAAACATGGCATCGTAGATTAGGACATTTAAATGCAGGTGATTTAAATAAAATGAAAAATCAAGCAGTTGATGGTCTACAATGCAGCGACACAATTAAGTCAATAGGATCATGTGAAGTATGTTGTGAGGGAAAACAGCCAAGAAAATCATTTCCGAAGGTAGGATCAAGAGCTTCAGAATTATTGGAAATTATACATACGGATGTATGTGGACCAATGGAAGTAAGATCAATTGGAGATTCAAAATATTTCCTTCTGTTTGTGGATGACTATAGTCGTATGTCATTTGTCTATTTTCTGAAAACAAAAGATGAAGCATTTGAACGTTTTAAAGAATTTAAAAGTATGGTTGAAAATCAACAGAATAAAAAGATAAAAATGCTCCGTTCAGACAATGGAGGTGAGTTTTCTAATTTAGAATTTGAAATGTTTCTAAAAAAATCTGGTATAATTCATCAGAAGACAAATCCTTATACACCAGAGCAAAATGGATTGTCAGAACGTATGAATCGTACAATACTTGAAAAAGCTAGATTTTTATTGTTTGATGCTGATTTAGAAAAACGATTCTGGGCTGAGGCAGTAAACACTGCAGTTTATTTAAAAAACAGAACGATATCGGCTGTCATTAATGATAGTACACCGTATGAAATTTGGAATGGTAAAAAACCAAACATTGAAAATTTGAGAATATTTGGGAGCACAGTGATGGTGCATAAACCAAAAGAAAAAAGGCTCAAATGGGACAAAAAAATCAGAAAAGATGATTCTTGTAGGATATAGTGAAAATGTCAAAGGTTACAGAATTTATGATTTTCACAGAAATCTAGTTACAACAAGTAGAAATGTTGTAATAATGGAAAATATTGAGGAAAAGGTCCCCATTATTATACATGATAAAAATAAAACACAGGAAGTGGCAGATTCAGTGGGGGAAACATCCGATTCAGAAACAATTAACTCAGAAACAGAAGAAGGTAACGAATCGGAAAACAGTGACACATATTGTAATGAAGAAAATGAATCAAAGGAAGATGAAAGTGATTATGTTCCAGAAGAAGATGATGTTCAACATTCAGGGATAAGAAGATCAACCAGGAAAGGGAAACCGAAGAAGTTTGAAGAATACATCACTTATGCATGTATGCAGAACACAAACTTGGAAAGTGACCCTATCAGTGTTGAAGAGGCATTATCAAGACCCGACAAGGAAGAATGGAAGAAAGCGATGGCAGAGGAACTTCAGTCATTCGAAGAAAATGATGCATGGGAATTAATCGACACTCCGGAAAATGTACGTGTAGTGCAGTGTAAGTGGGTTTTCAAGAAAAAGTGTGAAAATGAAAATACAGTGCGGCACAGAGCCCGGTTAGTTGCAAAAGGATTTACCCAAAGACACGGAATTGACTACGAAGAAACTTTTTCGCCAGTTGTCAGGCATTCAACGTTTAGATTATTAATCGCATTATCTGTTCAGTTAGGTTTAACTATTGTACATTTGGATGTTACTACTGCTTTTTTAAATGGAACTTTAGATGAAAATGTGTTTATGAGTATTCCTGAAGGCTTGAAGATAGATAATAAACATAAAAAGGTACTTAAATTAAAAAAAGGCCATATATGGTCTAAAACAGTCTTCAAGAGTATGGAATAAAAAGGTGGATGAGGTATTAACCAGTTTAGATTATAATAAATCAGTAAGTGAACCCTGTTTGTATATTAAAAGAAAAAATAACACATTAACTATTATTGCTTTGTATGTTGACGATTTCTTTATTTTTTCTAATGATGAATCTGAAAGAAATTTTGTGAAAAATAAATTAAAATCATTATTTAGAATAAAAGATTTGGGTCAAATTAAACGATGTTTAGGAATGACAGTAAACGTTGACAAGAATAATAATTGTATAACTTTGGATCAGGAGGATTATATAAACCAATTGCTTAAGAGATTTAACATGACAGATTGTAAGTCTGCTAAAACTCCCATTGAAGCAAAGTTAACATTCGATGAAGGCTCAAACAGAAAAATTGATAGTGTTCAATATCAGCAGTTAATAGGAAGCTTATTATATTTAAGGGTACTAACAAGGCCTGATATTTTGTACAGCGTAAGTTATTTAAGTCAATTTAATAACGCATGTAATGAAACTCATTGGAAGTGTGCGAAAAGAGTACTTAGATACTTACAGGGCACTAAAAATTATTGTTTAAGATTTAATAAAAGCAATACAGAGCTAGAAGGTTTTGTAGACGCTGATTGGGCGAACAATATTTTTGACAGGAGGTCATATACCGGTTTCTGTTTTAAGCTTTCTGGTTCTGTTATTTCATATGAATGTAAAAAACAACGAACTGTAGCGTTATCAAGTACAGAGGCAGAATATATGGCTTTATCGGAAGCTGCGAAAGAAGCCATATATCTCAAAAATCTAATTCAAGAAATAACTGGAAAAAATGTAAAATGTGTAAAATTGTATAACGATAATCAGAGCGCACAAAAGCTGTCCGTAAATCCCGTGTTTCACAAGCGTACTAAACATATAGATGTGAGACATCACTTTATTAGAGAAACGGTTTCAAACAATTTAGTAAAACTAGAGTATTTACAGACAGCAGAAATGCCCGCTGATATTTTAACCAAGGGGTTAAACAATAATAAACATTATAATTTTTTGGATTATTTGGGTATAAAAAATAAAAATATTTTGTTGTAATATGTTGATGTAGTGGGGGTGTTGGTAATACATCACAATATTATGTTGGTAACATTGACATGTATAATTTTAGTTCTTAAGTTGTAGCCGCATGGCGAACACGTGTGTATACGAATAGAATGTGAAATACAAGTTTAGTTCAGAAACAAGTGTATAACAACCTGCTTTTTATTTAACATCCAAAACAAAAAATAAACTTTTGTCAAAAAAAAGGTTCGACACTGCCATACACCCAACCAATGCTTCCTTCATCTGCCTCTCCTCTATAAAACGATAAAAGCGAACACTATTTTTTTTTCAAATAGGTAGCAGCAGCAGCATCCAGGAAGTGCTTTTTCAATAAAATGTCATTATTTTTTTATAATTTCTTTTAAAATAAATTGTCATTATTGCTTAAATTAGTCTTTTTTTTAATTTTCCTTATTTTTGCTGTTTTCAGGTATATGCAACCCAATCCATTTTGTTACTGATAACATTTACATTAAAATTATAATTATTATTAATTGATTTTACATTAATCATTACCAATTTACTACTCTCGTAATTAAGTGTTTATAATATAGACAAAACCAATCCAATTTGTTACTGATAACAATTAAATGACTTTTTACTTATCACATTATATTAATATTAAGTGTTAATTAATATATACAACCCAATCCATTTTGTTACTGATAACAATTAATTAATCAAGACTATAGGCAACCCAATATACAAATGATAAATCATTTAGCGTGGGGTATACTGCAATTTAAATTTTATTTCAGAAAGTGTAAGTACGCTCCTTAATTATACAATATATCTAAGATACACATATTTATAAACTTATAAACCCAATTTCTTCGTGTTCCACTCATCCGTCTCTTCATAATTAATCTATTTCTGTCATTGATCGAAAATGCCTTTACTAGATGGCGCCACCGTGGCTATAACAATTAACAAATAATTATTATATTTTTTACAATTTTATTTTCACAACTTACTGCGTATTAATCATATTTCTTTTATCACATCTCCTCTGATATCAATCTCTTCAAACATTATTTTCACCTGTAAGTATGAGACACTTAATTTATTTCTGTCCTTGAATACTGTAATGATTTTGTACACTTACCTTAGCCAACACATGAACTATACTGTAAACCCTTTTCTCTTCCTTCTTCTTGTAGTTAGGAATTCACATATGATTATCTCACAATTCACAAAAACATTGCGCGTAAAAATAGCGTCTGTTTCGCTAGGTTCAGTCATTAATTTCTCTTATCAATTACACACCGGAAGAACACGGTCAGCTGTTGGCGAATTGTAATCAGTTTCACAGACTTCCTTGACCATGTCAGTTGAATATTTATTAGAAATTGTTACAAATATTGAAATTTTAAATTTACACCCAAGGTATGCAACACAACACACAGTTGCGTCAAACAACATACTGTTGCGACATCTAACGTTACATCTATTCATTTAATACGAAACCTGGGCTATTTTAATAAAAAACGTTGAGGTCCTGAGGTTGCGTGGGTGTCTTAGGGGTGGATAATTTAGGGGATGAAAACAACTCTAGGAATTTTTAGGGGATGTAAAATTTAGGGGATGAAAATGTAAATGCTATTCTTATGGGAATGCTTGGCGCAGAAGGGGGCTCCTGAAGTCGCGGAGCTCCAGGATGCTGGCACGGGGTGAGGAAGGGGGCCCAGAGGTGTCGCGGAGCTCCAGGCGGCTAGCACGGGTGAGGAAGTGGGGCTAGAGGTCCTCAGGTCGCGTGGGTGTCTTAGGAGTGGAAAATTTAGGGGATGAAAACAACTCTAGGAATTTTTAGGGGATGTAAAATTTAGGGGATGAAAATGTAAATTACCGGAAGTCGGAAACCGGACACCGGTGACCTTGGGAATGCTTCCGGTGACCTTGGGAATGCTTCCCATAAGAATAGCATGGGAATGCTTCCTGGCCCAGAACCCGCTAACTCTATCTACTTCGAAGAATTCCAAATTAAACTTTTGAAATCAGAAATGAGTTCATTTCACACAAAACGCAATTCACTATAATTGCTCGGATACAACCTACATTTAAAACTCTCAAAAAACTGCACTACGAGTAAGTGGGACGAAGCTCTACAGAAGATCTATAATGTTATCAGAACAAAATTAAAGAAAAAATCAGTAACCATTAGCAAGAAATTAAAGAAACTCTCCTGTCAACACATCAACGATAATACTCATGAAAATTATCAAACACTTCGCACAAAATCGACGGTAATCAATAAAACAAACGAAACGTTTTCGACAGAAACACTACAACTATTAGAAAAAGGGTTGAAGCACTCTTTAGAACCACCACACATTCCCATAGAAGACATCGTTAATGACTTAGAAATCGCCGCAATAAAAATGGAAGAAGAACAGGCCACGACGTTTCGCCTCTCAACCAAAGAATGCATCCAAAAAGCCCTGAAGAAAACCAGAGACTATAAGAAGAACCGTAACCGAGATCTTACGTCGCTGAAAAAGCTGAAAAACAGAGATGTATTTTTCCTAAAGTCTGATAAAGTTAATGCCACAGTTATAGTTAATAAGACCGATTATTCGAAAACTGTTCATGAAATGTTAGAGGAAGGTCCATACACAAAACAAACAAAAATATATCAATAAAATTAACGATATACTTAAAAATTCTACAGCCCTAATTGACAAAAGAACCGCTAATTTGCTAAAATTAATAATAGAATGTATTAAAATCCTTTAGGTCGTTGTAGAAAATTAAATAATAAATTTAAAAATACGAAAACATTTCGTGAATCTACAACAATGAGTCTTACTAAGACTACAAAACAAATTAATTTGAAACAACTACTTCTCTAGCTAATACTTCGACAGACATTGAATAATACAAATTAATTTGCGTGTTACAAATAGTACAACTATCAAAGCAACACTAGTTTGAACGTATTTCTTTCTGTAAAATGAACTAAAAATGATTTAATGTACGTTAAATAATTTGTGAGTGACTATATTATGATAAATTAAATAAAAATATTAAAATAAATTCGTATCTGGATCTGGATTGAGTTTGCCAAGGGTGATCAAATCATTGACCAGAGCACTTAGGCCTCACTAGGCCCATTGTGCCCCACTGACTGGGACAGCCCTGCGTTGTTCTATCACTCATTTAGCCACCCAAGGTGGCGAGCAAAGGATAGCACAACGCTTGGAGGGTTATCCCTTATCTTGGCCATGTTCGGCCAGAGCTCCCCTAGCATGGACTCTCTAAGGTGGGCGAGAGCCGGGCAGGTGGTTAACACATGTTCCACTGTCTCGTCCTCTTCTTCACATGCTCTACATATGGGGGTTTCCACCAGTCCCATAGTAAACAAGTGTTTCCTTAGCTGACAGTGACCCGTAAGGATACCTGTGATAAGACGCAGATTCCCCCGGGATAGTCGCAAATAATATTCAGCTGTTTTCAGATTGGGTGAGCGTATTGCTTCCTTGGCCTGTCTGCAGCCTGAGGTGTTGTCCCAACGTTGTTTTAGCATCTTGAGAGTATTTTGTTTGAGGATATCAGTGAGGCATTTCGGTGTTGGCACGATCGGAGGCCCGTCCGTGGTATCACTGAGAACCGATCCAGCTCGCGCCAACTCGTCTGCCTTGCTGTTGCCTTCTTCATTATTGTGTCCCTTGACCCAGCGCAGCTCAATACTGTTTGATTGTGCTGCTTGTTTAAGGGTGTTGTGACATTCTTTTACTAGTGTTGAGGTGATCTTGTGACTACTCACTGCTAGTATTGCTGCCCTACTGTCTGTAAGGATTTGGATGTTCCTATCACGGATGTCTCGGTGTAGGATTTCTTTCGCTCCTTGGATGATGCCAACGATCTCTGCTTGCAGAGTAGTTGTGTGCTTCTCTAGGGGTATAGCTAATGAGAGGTCCATTTGTTGCGAGTAAATTCCCGCCCCGGATCCTCTTTTGGTTTTAGAACCATCGGTGTAAATTCGGAGGGTTTCCCCACCCTCTACACTCCCGGTTCCTCTTTTTATCGATACATTATAGGGTCTATTGAAGACGTAGCAGGGTGGCAAATTGTCTGTCTTCCTTCCAAGGAGGGGTTTTTGACAGCCTTCTCTAAAAGGTGACAGTGTCTGCCAGCCCTGCCTCCTTTGTACTAAAGTCCAACTGAGTTTAGGCGCAGTGCTGCCGCCGTGGCCATCTCCTCTACGTATAAGTCGAGAGGTGGAAGGCAGAGCATTGCTTCCATTGCTGCAGTGGGTGTTGTTCGCATTGCTCCGGTCGTGCTGAGGCATGCTATCCTTTGCAACTGAGTAAGCTGCTTTGCTGAGGTTTTCTGTCTGGCTCTGGGCCACCAAACCAGTGCTCCATAGATTAGCATTGGTCTTACTACCGCTGTGTACAGCCAAAGTGCTATCTTGGGAGATAGCCCCCATGTCTGCCCCACAGCCCTCCGGCATTGCCAGAGGGAGGCGCATGCTTTTATACATTTCATTTTGAGATGTGGTTCCCACGTCAGTTTGCCGTCGAGGATCACTCCCAGGTATTTGACCTCTGACGACAATGTCAACTGGGTGTTGAGGAGCATAGGAAGCTTTAGCTTACCTAGTTTCCTTTTTTTTGTGAAGAGGACCATTTCAGTTTTTAAATCCCTTCGGTATTGTAGCAGGTACAGCCCGTCAGGATGTCGCTGAAGGTCCTCTTTGCGAAGGCACTTTCCCCCCTCTAGGGGTTTCCGCCGGTCTCTTGTGGAGTTCCGGGGGTGTGCTGTCGCTCAACAGGTTTCGCTTTTGCGTCCCTGTCAAGCCGGGTGTTGACGTTGGTGCAGGGTATCGCGGATGCGTCCCCTCCCCTAACGCCTGCTCTCCCTGGGGCGAGTTTGGAGTTGGTTCGCGGCAGCTGGTTTAGGTCGGTCATGCGGGGGTGACCCACCTGCCCGACCCTATGCCAGCTACTGGCCGATTTCTCGGTCACGCTCCTATCCACCACCTGGAGACGCGCTCGGTAGCCTCTGCCTGCAGCTGCCAGTCAACTGGAGTCGACTGATCCGAGAGTCGACTGATCCGAGAAATAAATTAGTACTAATTTATTTTAATTACATCAACTTAAATTAATTTTTTGTTCCAAATTTATCATAATATAGTCACTCACAAATTATTTAACGTACATTAAATCATTTTTAGTTCATTTTACAGAAAGAAATACGTTCAAACTAGTGTTGCTTTGATAGTTGTACTATTTGTAACACGCAAATTAATTTGTATTATTCAATGTCTGTCGAAGTATTAGCTAGAGAAGTAGTTGTTTCAAATTAATTTGTTTTGTAGTCTTAGTAAGACTCATTGTTGTAGATTCACGAAATGTTTTCGTATTTTTAAATTTATTATAAAATTAATAAACCCCAAATTACCTAAATTATATTGCCTTCCAAAAATACATAAACCGAGAAATAAATATAGACCAATAGTTTCAAATATAAATGCACAATCTTACAATTTAGCTAAATGGCTAGTCAAAGAATTTAGTAAAATAAAATAAAATAATAATTTTTCTGTCAATAACTCTTTAGAATTTACAAAAATGTTAGAAAGTGTGGATTTAGCACCAGATGAACAGTTAGTATCGTTTGATGTTGAATCCCTCTTCCCCAGCATTCCGATAGATATAACATTAGAAATACTGGAAAATATTTTAATATAAAATAATATTTTAAAAAACAAAGTAGACACTTACATTAAACTAACAAAATTAGTCATGGATTTAAACGTTTTTGAATTTGAAGGAAATTTTTATAAGCAAACATTTGGTATGGCTATGGGCAATCCTCTATCACCTTTCCTTGCGAACATTTTCATGAACAGTTTTAAGAATAAAACGAAAAACAGCTTAATTAACTTCCCTAAAACTTGGATTAGATATGTGGATGATATATTTGCTATCACTAGGAAAACATTAAAAATCCCAGATTTTGTACCCCAACTCAATATTTTTTACCCCAGCATAAATTTTACGTACGAGGTTGAATCAAATAAACAACTACCTTTTTTAGATTTAATAGTAATTAAAAACAATAGAAAATTAGAATTCAACATTTACAGAAAATCTACTCACACGTTTAACTACATACACTCCAGCTCTCTCTCACCTTTCAAACATAAATTATCCGCTTTTTATAGTATGATATATAGAGCAACTCATTTGCCCATCTCAGAACAAAACAGACAGACCGAATTCAACCCCATACGTAAAATTGCTACATCCCTGGGTTACAACATTCACACTATTAATAAAATCATTAACAAACATAATAGAAAACATAAATTAAATAAAATTAATTTACCGATGCAGATTGTTAGAAATGAAATTTGTAAATGAAAAATAATTATTTTTCTGAACATTACTGCACCGTTATCTCACAAAACATATGCAAGACATAACAGCTAATAGTTAAAACAACTACTCCTCGTGCTAATGCACCGCCAGGCATTGAATGATATAACTATTAGCTGCCGTCAAATGACTTAAATCACATTAAGTACAATACGACGTTTTTTGTGTTGTTATCGTTTATTTAGGCACATCACGAAATTATTAAGAAGGGCAATCCCTGGACACGTGTTTCGCTGTATCACAGCTCGTCAGCAGAGCTATGCCCTTGTTGCGTGGGTCCTTCCAAGTGGAAGGCCCGCACGAGAATGAGTCGATTTAATAAAATCGAAACATTTCCGTTGGAGCTAATAGTTATATCATTCAATGCCTGGCGGTGCATTAGCACGAGGAGTAGTTGTTTTAACTATTAGCTGTTATGTCTTGCATATGTTTTGTGAGATAACGGTGCAGTAATGTTCAGAAAAATAATTATTTTTCATTTACAAATTTCATAATAGAAAACGCTTAATTCAATCAATAACTACATTAGACCAGAACAACACACATAGAAATAAATCATTCATTAAAATAAAATAATCCACGTCCCACAAATTATTACTCAAATACGAAACTCAGCAGATTATTGGGCAACACATTTGATAAGCAAGACAAACTATCTTTATCGGGAATTTATTCTATTAGTTGTAATAATTGTAATAAAATATATATAGGTCAAACGAGAAGAAACGTTATCACTAGATTTGAAGAACATTCATACCACATTAGAAATCTTAATCCATATAAATCCGCCTTTGCTCACCATATTTTGGATACATGACATAAGTTTAATAAAAATAATGTAGATTTATTAAAATAATCTACATCTTACAATTTAAATATGATAGAAGCGATCGAAATGAAAAAGAACTTTTATAATCTGCTGAATTTCGATTTAAGTGCATTAAAGAACCCCCTACTAGACTGAATCCCTCACAGAATTAGCGCTAATGAAACTGTGGCATTACCAACAAGCGGCTAGTTTTAAGAAGCATAATCAGCCTATACTTAGATAATTACTTTTAGGTTTTTCCTTTAATCCATCTACACTATAAATGTAACGACACCTTTGAAAAATTTGTTAATCAACTATTGATAATAGACACATAGTATCCGAAATGTACATTTAGTGCTTAAATAAAAACAGTGAAGAAAGGAATTTAACCTCATTAATATATATATATATTAGATACAAATAATAATCCATTATTTGGCAGAGAATGGATGCGTCAGTTGAATTTGGATTCAGGAAACATTCTTAAAATAAATACAGTAAATGTTACAAACGTAGATTCAAAGTTACAGGCCATTATCTTACAATATAAATCATTATTCCAAAATAGTGTAGGGAAAATTACAAATATACAGGCACGGTTACGATTGAAGGAAAAAAGCACACCAAGATTCGCAAAAAGTCGACCAGTTCCATTTGCAATACAAGAGCAGGTAAAATATGAGTTAAATTCTTTAATTGAACAAGGCATTTTGGAACCAGTAAATTCAAGCGAATGGGCTAGTGCCATCGTTCCGGTGGTAAAATCGAATGGTCAAATTCGCATTTGTGGCGATTACAAGCCAACTCTAAATCCAAGTTTAATTGTTGATGATTACCTACTTCCAACAATTGATGAATTATTCACAAATATGGCCGGAGGAGAAAATTTTTCAAAATTAGACATTACACAAGCTTATTTACAACTAGGAATTCACCACGCGATAGGAAATTCTTTACTTGAAATACTATAAAGGGGTTATTAAAACCTACTCGTTTAATGTATGGAGTAGCTTCTACACCTGTAATTTGGCAAAAGGCTATTAAAATAATATTACAAGGCATTGAGGGAGTAGCAATATTTTTTGATGATGTTAGGAATACGGCACCAAATGATGAAATACATTTTAAAAGACTACAACAAGTTTTAAATAGATTTCACAAATATAATGTTAGGGTAAATTTTAATAAATGAACATTCATGGCTAACCAAATTGAATACTGTGGATATAAAATTACAAAAGACGGTATACAAAAATCTCAAAAGAAAGTAGAAGCAATACAAAACATCCCATCCTCGTCGCTACTGTTGTATTTTTGTAATTTTAGGTGTAATCTGGGATGGCCCCAGGTAGGTTCCGTAAATGGAAAATACTATGTACTGGTTTTGACACTCTTTATTGTCGAAACAATATGCGTACTAAAACGTGGTCGCAAGCGTAATGGTTGTCCCGTATCCGGTGCACATGCTTCCCCCTACATTCATGTAACACAAGTAGCCTACCATAACACAAACTCAGGAATTAATTAAATTGTAATATTCAATATTCTTTTGCCAAGCAAAAGTATTTTATATTGTGTCTAGTACTATTTCCGCGGAATCTTATCGAAGTAATAATAATAATAATCGTTAATTAACGGGTAACCCCTTTTTTACAATATATACATTGGTTAAAGTAATGACAATTAAATAATAATATTTACATATATAATAACTTAAAATTAAAATGAACGTGTGTTGAAGCATAAATTAACATTAACCTTAAAATTAACCTAAAAAACCAAAATTGATTTAGAAGATGAATGAGGGAAATGAAACAGTGCTATACAATTGAATGAAAATTATTAAGCTACATAAAAACATTTATCTAGTAACAAAATGAATACTCTTTTTAAATTCCGCGAAGAATGTACCAGAAAGATTAACTCGACTGGCATTATTAAATTCATTACCTAATCGCATTAAACGGTCTATGGCATTATTTTCTGAAGAATATGTGCAATGTAATTTTAAGCGGAATAGGGGGAACGATCACATGAAAAATATCGAAAGTCCAGCTTTTCTAAAATTGATGGACAACAAATGTCACTATTTATTATTTTATGAAGTAAGCACATGTCTAACAAATTCCTCCTAACTTTATGTGATTGAATCTTTAGGACGTCTATTATCCGCCTATATTCACTCTTAACCACCCATTTTGAACTCAACGCATCGCATTTTTTTTTGCACATTTTCAATGGATACAATATCAGTGTGAGTATACAGTGACAATATGCTGCTAGAATATTCCAATCGACAGCGAACCAAGGAAATGTACAAAGTAACTATGCATGACTTACTAAGCTTGCGACCTATATGCGACATGCTTTTAGAACAATTTTGCTTATATGTGATTTAAAAGAAAGTTGAACATCAAATATTACACCCAAATCCTTGATTTCCCTGACGCGTTATAATTGTACAGTATCAAGGAGATATAGGAACTCTATATGTCCCCACCACCTATCAATTCTAATAATATCTTGAAGAGCAAAACAATCGTCCAGACTACTAATAATTAAAAACATCTTTAGATCATCCGCATATAATAAGCATTCAGAAAAAGAACTGGACCACAATGAGATCCCTGGGGCAAACCGGAGATCACATTAAAGTAAATTGATTTAAAATTCTTGATCTTTGTACACTGAGTGCGATTTTCTAAAAAAAAATTTAACCACATCACAACACTATTATGAAAACCAAGCTCACTCAACTTCACCAGAAATACCGAATGGTTAACTCCGTCGAATGCCTTAGCAAAGTCGGTATATATAGCATCAACTTGAAGATTTTGTTCTAAGGATTTCTTCCCGACGAAAAACCATGTTGCTTATCGGATATTATGTTTCGACTCATCCAAAGAAGTTGATCAGCAATGGTTTCATCCAAAAGTTTCGGAATTATAGACTGCCGACACACTCCACGATAATTCTTAATTAGTTTCCTGTCGCCTGCCTAAAGATGGGACGAACAAAACTTCTCTTCCTTATGTCAGGAAAAACACATTCTTCAATAGATCTTGAACATAAGTTATAAATTGGTCATAAGGATTGTGGCGACCGTTACTACGTGGTAATTCATGATAAACACTTAACTTACGCACTTACTATGTTTTAACCACTAAAAAATTTATGTAATATATATACATATATTACAAAAACACACGACTTAAGTTTCGACGTTTTAATGTCATTATCAAGTGAAGCAAATTAATGAAGGAGTTCTATTTATACTAATGTGTACCTAAAAAGTATGTTATGTGTCAAGGCTAACAACCTGTAAAAAGCGCTAAGTGACACGATCGTTGAAAATGGTTTCAAAGTATTTTAATAGATGGCGGATGTGTCAACTTCAGAGGTTCGAGTAAACAAAGCCGTGCTAAGTGCCAGACGTATTATAAACCTCATTATTATTTCCCGTTTAACGTGCGTTGGGTATTTCAACTAAATTGCTGAATACATGAACGCTGACAACGCTGAACCATCTAGTTCATCCTCTAGAGAAAAAGATAAGATGGAGAAGGAATCAATAAAACTCTCAATAAACTGAGAAGAAGCCAAGGAAAAGAAACAAAAACAAAGTAATGCCATCTAAAGAAGAACCAGCAGCAACAGTAAGTAAACTTATAATGATTATTAAACAAAAGTAATGAAAGTTATTAATTCATAAAATAAGGTATATTGATTTTTTTTAGTCCATTTGCAATATTATAAGTTGCAAGACAATGTAAAACAGAATTCACATTTAACGGGACTTTTAAATGTGTGCCCGGTAAAAAGACGGCGCCATGGTAGTTACGATAATCCAGATGCAAGCAGAAGGCAAGCGACTGTTTATTTAACCGTACCTGATGGAGCTTGGAAAGTCGTGGAAGTGTGTAAACACACTTTTTTACAAATATTTGGAATCAGCCGAAGACGTGTTGAAACACTCGTGAAAGCGAGAAAAGGGGGCCAAGTTACCTATGTCGAAAAAAGAGGCAACAAAACTCAACATAAGAAATATTCAATCCAAGATGAAATAAATATTAACTATTTAAATAAATTTAATGAACTCCAGTACACGAAGTGTGTAGTAGTGCCTGGTAGGTCAGTGTGTCTCTAAATGTAAAAACGGCAAAGCTATTTGTACCATTATTAATCCAATATTAACCCATTTAAGATATTTTAGAACCATTAGTCGTTGATTAGATCAATGAATATGATCTTAATCAAACACCCAATTTCAATTTAATTGATACAAACAAAATAAAATTTGACTTGTCTCTCAGTCGTTCAGCGTACATGAACAATGAAGAACGACAACAAATTACTAATTTAATCAAAGAATATTCAGATATATTTGACATAAATAATACAGGGTTAACTTTTACAAATGAAATTAAACATCGTATTATTACAAACGTTGAAATTCCGGTGTACACTAAATCGTTTAGGTGCCCGCAGATCCACAAACAAGAAGTTGATAAACAAATTAGGGAGATGCTATCCCAAAATATAATTCGCCCTTCATATAGCCCTGGTCTTCACCCATTTGGGTAGTTCCTAAAAAACTAGACTCTTCTGGTCAGCGCAAATGGCGCGTAGTAATTAATTACAGGACACTCAATGATAAAACAATTGGTTATAAATACCCATTGCCAAATATCGATGAACTTCTCGATAAGTTAGGTCGTTGTCAATACTTCACAACACTAGACTTGGCTTCTGGTTTCCACCAGGTAGAAATTGATGAAAGAGATATTCAAAAAACTGCATTCAACATGGAGAATGGTCATTATGAATTCTTGCGAATACTTTTTAGTTTTAAAAATGCACCTGCCACATTTCAAAGAGTTATGGATAACATTTTAACAGGAATCCAGAATGAGAAATGTTTAATTTAAATATAATATTATTATTTTTAGTACAAGTTTACAATAACATATTTCTAGATTGCGTGAGGTATTTCAACGCCTACGTAAATCAAATTTCAAAATTCAATTGGATAAATCCGAATTCTTACGTAAATAAGTCTCTTACTTAGGACACATTGTAAGTCCGGATGGTGTTAAACCCAACCCAGATAAGATTAAAGCGATCCAAAATTATCCAATTCCGAAAAACACCAAACAAATAAAAGGGTTCCTAAAACTTCTCGAACCGAACTTACCGACAATTTATTAAAGACTTCGCTAAATTAACTAAACCCATCACAAAACGATTAAAAAAAGGTGCAACAATTAACTTTAATGATACAGACTATATTTCTTGTAAAGACCTGTTAAGCAATGAACCCATTCTAAAATATCCAGATTTTAACAAACCTTTTATTGTAACTACAGATGCAAGTAACTTTGCAATCAGTGCAGTTTTATCACAAGGTAACATAGGATCAGATTTACCGGTAGCGTACACGAGCCGTACACTTAATTATTCAGAAGGAAATTATTCAACAACAAAAGGAACTCCTCGCTGTCATTTGGGCAGTTAAATACTTTCGACCTTACTTATTTGGTCGTCAATTTCACATTGTTTGTGACCATAAAACCCTTCAGTGGCTTATGTCCTTAAAAGAACCCAACTCTAAATTAACCAGGTGGCGTATTAAATTATCGGAATACGATAATACTATTGTATACAAAAAGGGTGCTATGAATAAAAATGCTGATGCCTTATCAAGAATTGAACTAAACCAGAGGTATATAATATATAAATGTAGCGTGGCGCGTCGGTATTAGATCTCGCGCAGATGAAGAGCGCATTCGGTTAGAATGAGCACGGTATCACGCTCGAAAAAGTACAGTCTGGTATTCAAGTTTTTTCTGTATTCTACGATACGACTCGGCCGCTCGACTACATGAATGATTTTGTACTCTGACTGTACGTAGGCAGCGCGGAGCGGCAGACTGCACTCAACTGCAGTGCCTGCAAAGCTACAAGATTGTCCACGACAAACCAAAAATTCGTCGGCCGCGGAGCTTATTTACATTCTTTACAGTTGATATATTGTAAATTGGTATGTTTAGATTTATATTTATTTAATATATTATAATTTAATTATTATGTTAATATTATTTTTTAAAGTTGAACATAAAAACAAAAAGAAGAAAAGTAGATGACGAGTGCCGCGTTTTTAAAGAAGAATGGGGATTCAAATACTTCTTTGTGCAATCGCAGTCAAAGAATGGCAAAGCTATATGTGTAATTTGCAATGACACTGTTGCTGTAATGAAGGAATACAATTTACGTCGACATTATGAAACAAAACATGCTTCAGCTTACTCACAATTTAAGGACAAGCAGCGTACTGAAAAATTTGAAAAAATGAGTCGTAGTTTGTCTTCTCAGCAAAATTTATTTAGGAAGGCAAACTCGGAAAATGAATCATTGACTTTAGTTAGCATGAAAGTTGCTTATTTGTTGGCGAAAAAAGGGAAACCCTTTATGGATGGAGTTAAAGAGTGTATGATGGAAGCTGTTAGGGTATTATGTCCGGAAAAGGTGAAACTTTTCAAAACGATAAGTCTTTCCCGCAATACTGTTGCTCGTCGAATTGACGATATTGGCAATAATATATCCACCAGATTTCTGGGAAAGCACAGCGTTTCACTCACTATTCTATCGCGATGGATGAATCGACCGACGTTAGTGACACCTCACAACTTTTAGTATTTGTTCGTGGAGTTGACGACGATCTTAATGTCACCCAAGAATTAGCATCGGTTAACAGCATGCATGGCACTACAACTGGATCAGATATTTTTAAGGAACTACAACAGACGTTGACCAAATATAACTTGGACTGGAATCGACTCCAAGGTGTGACAATTGACGGAGGAAGAAACATGTCTGGTGCAAATATTGAGGTGGTTGGGCTAATAAGAAAAGCTTGTGAAAGCGCAGGAGCAACAGTACCAATTTTTCTGCACTGTATCATCCACCAACAAGCACTATGTGTAAAACATGTCGACATGAGCTGCGTTTTGAAACCAGTTGTTTCTGTCGTAAACTTTATTCGATCACGTGCACTCAATCATCGCCAATTTCGATCTTTCCTCGAAGAAATTGAATCATCGAACTGCTGTACAATATGACAAGTCAACAGAGTCGACTTGTCATATTGTACAGCAGTTCGATGGCTTAGCTGTGGAAAAGTGTTATTGCAGTTCTTCAAGCTCAGAAAGGAAATTAAAATTTTTCTTGCGGAAAAGAATCACCCTGAACCGCTTTTATCGGATGCAGAGTGGCTCTGGAAGTTGGCAATTTTTGCAGATGTCGTGACACACGTAAATAACTTGAATTTAAAGCTCCAAGGTAAAAACAACTTAATTTGTGATTTATTCGAGCAAATCAAAGCATTCAGAGCCAAGCTGATATTGCTCGAAAGTCATATGAATGAATGTAATTTTTCCCATTTCACGTGCTGTGAAAAATTTAGTACAGAAACTGACGAAAGATTTCCCACCATATTTGCAGTAAAAGTAATCGCGGATTTAAAACTAGAATTTCAAAAGCGTTTTTCTGATCTTGACATAAATTCAAGGGAAATTCGGCTGTTTCAAGATCCATATGACTGCAACGTTGGCGACGTTTCAAGTCAGTTTCAAATGGAAATAATTGATCTTCAAGCTAGCGATCAAATCAAGAACAAATACAAGGAAGGAAACTTGATCGATTTTTACAAATTTTTGGACGCAAAAGAGTTTCCAAATTTAAAGCAATTGGCTGGTAAATTTATTTCTATGTATGGCACTACCTATATGTGCGAACAAACTTTTTCCAGGATGAAGTATCTGAAATCTAAATATAGGGCAAATTTATCGGATGATCATTTGCAATCATTGCTAATAATTGGTGTTTCCCATTTGAATCCCAACTTTGAAGAACCTCTCCAGGAAAAAAACCCAGTTCCATCATTCCCATTAAAAATTGCATGAAATAACATTATGTGCGGGGCGGGTATTTGTACCCGTTCCGAATACTTGCGTCTATCGGCGGGGCAGGTATTTGTACCCGCTCCGTAGACTGCCGGTTAACGGCGGGTCGAGTATTTGTACTCGTTTGGAAAACACGGGAATGTTTATTTATATAATAAATTACTTATATATCAGCAGTTCTAATATAAATTGGGTCGTTTTTCTAAATATGACAAGACTTTTTTTATTTATGATTGGGCCTGTATCATATTTCCTTTATCTGCTGCGAGTCGACCACCACTTCACATCACCACTTCAACGCATTTTAAATAAATAGGTATTACTGATATATCATTCAGCACTTTCCTTGTGTTTCTTGTAAATCAAACAGAACTTTAAACACTTATCTACAATTTATTACATAAACATTTCACATTTACTAGAAAGAGGGCAATATCGTCACCAAAGCAAAACAGTTTTTAGTAAGTTTCTAACCCGAGAACATCTCATTCTACATTTTTCACAATTTATAAATTTAATTACATCTTGTACAATGGCTTCTGATAGTGACAGTGAAATATGCAGATCATTTATCTGAAATTTCAAGTGGTGCGGATATTCGTGATTTTGATAGTGAGAGTGAAGATAACGAGGAATTATTTCGTCCTAGAAGAAATATTATTTTGCCATTACTTTCGAGTGACTCCGAAGAAAGTGATGACGAAGAATTGGACTGGTCATAAAATGATAATCCGCCAATTATCGAACAATTTTTAGGACAAAGTGGGGTTTCTATGATGCCAAATAATCCAGAAAGTGTTGTTGAAGTGGTTCAGCTTTTTATAGGGGACGATTTATTCGAATATATGGTGGAAGAAACAAATCGTTATCATGCGCAAAATATAGACCGATTTAGAGATAGTGCAAAATCTGTGAAATGGAAAAATGTGTCTGTAGTAGAAATTAAAAAAATGTTGGGATTACTACTTCTAATGGGTCGAGTTCGTAAGGATTCAAGGGATGAGTATTGGTCCAAAGATAAAACTATAGAAACTCCAATTTTTGCCCAAGTAATGAGTAGAGACCGATTTAGGCAAATATGGAATGCTTGGCATTTTTCTAATAATGATGATATTGATGACAGAGATCGTCTAAAAAAAATCCGCTCTATTATATCATATTTTTTACCGAAATTTCAAGAAGTGTATAAACCAATGAGAGAATTGTCCCTTGATGAAAGCATCTTGCCATGGAGAGGTCGCCTTTCATTTAAAGTTTATAATGCTTCAAAAATAATAAAATATGGAGTACTTATAAGAATGGTGTGTGAAGCACAAAGTGGTTACATTTGCAATTTTAGAATATATTGTGGCCAGGGAACTAGACTACAGGATACAATTTTAGATTTGTTACATCCATATTTAAATGTATGGCACCACGTATATATGGATAATTATTACAACAGTGTTGATACAAGCCAAGTTCTATTACGAAATAGATTTCGGATGTGCGGTACTATTCGCATCAACAGAGGCCTTCCTCCTTGTTTGCAAAACGCAAAAATTAGAACAGGAGAATCTATGTTTCGTCGACGTGGAGATATTTTATTGCAATATTGGCAATCAAAACGGCCAGTGCGTATGATTTCCACAATACACTCAGCCCATATTGTGGAAAGTCATAATATTGATTGGACGACAAAAGAAAAAATTTGGAAATTTGTGTTGTTGAGTACAATAAATTTATGAAAGGAGTAGACCGCGCCGATCAATATTTATCCTATTATTCAATAGTAAGACGTACAAAGAAATGGACAAAAAGGATGGTGATGTTTTTGATAAATTGTGCATTGTTTAATGCATTCAAAGTTTTTAAAACTCTAAATCCTAATTCAGGGAAAAAATACAAATGCTTTTTGCATGAAGTTGCAAAAGATTGGATTAGCGAACCCATTCCAAACAATCTAGGTGATCCTGTACCTAGCACATACGGAACATCCAGAAATCAAGATCGTCCAACCAGGCTTTCTAAAGACGCAAACAGACATAAAATAATTAAAATATTTACTGGTGGGATAAAAGCAAAACCACAAAGACAATGTCGAGTTTGTGCTGCACACAAGGAAAAAAGTTTGACGTGTTTCAAATGCGAATTTTGTGACGTCCCTCTTCACAAGGGAATCTGTTTTTTTAAATACCACACTTTAGTAAAATATTAGCGATTAGTTTTAGCATTCAGTTTTATACTTTTTAGTCTTGTTAGTAACATTAGTAAATATTATTTATTAGTTTTATGCTTTGTATGGTTAATTTTAGGGATTAATTTTAAAAAATTACATTTTAAATATTATAGTTTTAAATATTTTTCTTCTTATGTATAATATTACTTTTTAATAAATAAAAACAAATTGTTGTAATAAATTGCTTAATTTTATTTGAATAAAACTGATTTTTAAGCCAGGATATTTCTGCCGACCTTGCAAATTTCGCCCGCTACGCACGTTAGTTGACGGCGGTGAGTGATCCGCTCATAATGTGATAATATAATTTAGACATGTTTGTTTAGTATTATTATATCTGTAATTTACTATAAAAAACAAAATTCAATGCTGCTTTACTTGTAATAAGGTTTTTTAATTCACATATTTACAATGCTTGGCCCCCGCTAATGAATTTAAATTTTGTTTGGACGCCTCTGAACTAAACCATATAACAGATAATAATGACAAATATTATGTAGATATAGTCTGTTCATTGGATCTTCCGTCGTACGTCACAAACTATCGCTTCAAAAAACGACGAAAGTTTTACAGTGCGTTCTTTTTCTAACGCATTTGGTTTACTTTATCAGACGGAATGTTTTTGCGTCGTTTCTCGAAGCGATAGTTTGTGACGTACGACGGAAGATCCAACGAATAGACTATAAGTTCTTTCATTAATGAGCAACCAATCAGATTCGTCCATTTTTGACAAACGCCGCATGCTACTGAAACTTAAGGTCACTTAATGTCACCCTAGGGAAATTATCGATAATCTCCCGGCTGTCAAAGTTGACATTTATACCATATTCGCAGTTGCTCTTGAGTTGAAAAAATACAATCAATCTGTCAATGTATAATCAGGTCCGTCTGAATCACGCTTCGGTATAGAATGTGATGAAGCAATTAGTTAATAGAAAAAACGACACTAGAAAACACGGTTAAAAGTATTTTTGTGAGGTTAGGAAATACGAATTAAAACATAACCGCCAAATTATGACAAAAGACGGAGCGATACGCCAAAGGTACCAACTTACACACTCATTGTTATTTCAAAAATTGTATATATAATAAATAACTTTTAATATTTTATAAGTTATTCAAGAACTTATCTTACCGAATGCACCTTGGGCAATGATAAATACACGATAATTTTGACTAGTTCCCTCAAGTGTGTTGCTTTAAGTAATTGCCCTCCGCCTGACGGCGTCGGCAACACACTTTCGGGTAGTCAAAATTATCGCGGATTATCATTGCCCTTGGGACATTATATCTGATAATTTTGACGAGTCACTTCTTAATAATAATAATGTAATTGAAGAGGATAATCAATCAATAATTGCCGAAGTTGGTAAACAAGATAACATAGATGATTTTCTAGATGAATTAATAAATGATAATGATGGTGAAATGATTCACTCAAATCTTGAAAACCCTGTTACTATCATCCCAATTTTAGAAAAGCCTGTAAATATTGGCGATAATCAAATTATAATTAGCGAAGTAAATTATTCACCCGCAAAATCAAAACGTGAGGTCTTACAAAGGTAAAGTATCACTTATATTTCGATTGCGATGTATATGAAAAATGTTGTGTAGTAATTCAAACTTATTTTAAAAACTTACAATTAAATTTCGTAAAATGTACAGAAAAATTATTAGATGTTGAAAATGAAGATGAGACACTTGGTTTGTTTCACAAATATAAATAAACCAAGTGATTTTAATTATAAAACCTATATATTAACATAATGTTTCACCAAGTGATTAATGAGAAACAAGTATATGATATATGAAGATGAGACTATTAATACTGTCAAATAGTATCATGATAGTAAATTAAATCATAGAGGCATTGACGAAACATATGCCGAAGTTAAAAGATATTTTTATTGGCCTAATATGAAAAGTATAGTCCAAAATTTCATAAATAATTGTGAAATATATTTGTCAAGTAAATATGATAGAAATCCACTAAAATTAAAATCTAATATCACACCTACACCGGTGAAACCCTTTGAAATCATTCATATCGACTGTATCGCGATCGATTTCTCAAATACGCGCAGATGTACCAATTAGAATCTTATCGAGCTGTTGAAATTGCAAACAAATTAATTCGTTTCTTTTCACATCACGGTATACCAGCACAAATTGTAGCTGATAACCATTTAGAATTCAAAAATTTATTAATATTTATTTATTTATTTATTCATCTTTGGACTTCTTTCTTAAAAACATATGTATACAATAAATCAATTAAAAAAAACGTACTTCAAATTTTGGGCGAAAGAGACACGGGCGGAGTTCATAATAACAAAGTGTTCTTCCACTCTAACCCTTCATTTTCCATGATGCCGAGAGAGCTTATATAAAAGAATTATTAGAATTACATAAAATTGAATTACATTTTATAAGTTGCCAACATCCAGAATCAAATAGATTAATTGAAAGAGTTCATTCAACGATAATTGAACACATTCGAGTCCTAAATGCTCAAAAATTATTAAAATCAGAGTCAAGAGACACAAAAATATTATACGCTGTTTTAGGATACAATAACTCAATTCATTCAGTCACGAGGTTAAAACCCATTGAAATTATTTCAGGTCACTTAGAAAATAACTCTCCATTTGATATTGATATAAAAAAACAAAATTTTAAACAACTACATTACAAATCACAAAGAAAAAGTAAAATTAATGTATACTACAATTAATGAAAAACTTGTTGAAAATAAAGAGAAAACAATAAATAAGCAAAATCAAAATAGAGAAGATCTACCAAATATTAATGATAAAGTATTTATAAAAAATCGGCTAAAACAATCAAAAACAAAAATTAAGTGTAAAGCAGAAATAATTGAATCAAAAAATGAAGAATTAAAAACCGCGAAAATTAAAAAAGTCTCATCATAATCAAACATTAAAAGACACCGTAAATTAAATGATAATAAGAAAAATAAAATTGAGGACAGTATCGAACTATCCTATATAAATTTTATAAATAGTTACAAAAATGATAATAATATAGCTAACAATATAACAGAGATTCAAGATAATCTATTTACAGCACCAAAGGAATTTTTTCTTGCACATTGTGTTAGTGCTGATTTATATATGAATTCAGGTATAGCATGTGATTTTAAAATTAGATTTGGACAATGGGATAAATTAAAGGCACAAAGGCCCAAAGTCCACTCTTCATGTTTCTTAAAAAAACGAAAATCGCCATATAATATATTTAATTACTAAAAACAAATATTTTAATAAACCAACCCACAAAGATTTATTCCAAACTTTGGTAACACTAAAAGATTTCTGTAGCAAAAGAAATATTAAAAATCTCGCAATTCCAAAAATAGATTGCGTATTAGATAAACTTAATAACGATAAAGTAAAAGCCATATTAAGCTATATTTTTGGCAATTCTAATATAAAAGTAAATATCTATTTAGGAGAAATTAAAATTGATGATTCCGTTCCAGGTCCATCATGGTCGCAGTAACGCGAGCCATAGAAATTAGAAATATTACAAGTAATCTAGGCATTCTACCAATAAATTTAGTGGCGGCAAAATTGGAAAAAAGTGAGCACACATTTATCCATTATTATAATATCAGTACAATGTAATTAACAATTAAAAACATATCATTTCATTTCAGAGGGATTTTTAGAATTATGGAAATATATTGAATTATGTAAAAGAAGATTTGAATGACAAATTCCAACAATTCAAAGTAACAAAAAGAAGCCGAAATAAAAGAGGGCTTATCAACGGGCTCGGCACCGTAATAAAAACCATCACTGGAAATTTAGATTCCAATGAAGGTACTAAATTTGAAAGCATGTTAAACCACCTTAAAAATAATCCAAATCAAATGGAAAGTCAGATAAAATTTGGGTATAGTCTTAACAACAAAATTATTAGTAAATTTAACAAAACATTAAAAAGCATTGAACAATTATGCAATTGCATGCTATTCTAAAAGGAGAAATCGACCATCAACATGTACTCTTTATAAATGTCATCTTTAATTAGTTGATAATATCGTATACGACAATCCAAAATATATTTCAAACCATAGAAAATTCAATTATGTTTTGTAAATTACACGCGATTCACCCTAGCATTATAAAGCCATCCAAATATCTAAGTATTCTGCAAACTATCTCGAGATTCTACGGAAATAAATTACCTTTTGACGTAAGGTTAGACAACATACTAAATTTTAAGTCTATATTCAAAGTAAATTGTTTAATTAAAGGAATGGTAATTCAGTATTTTATAACAATTCCAATTAATTTTGAAATAAATTTTGAACTATGTTATCTAAATTCAATTCCTACGAAAATTGAATCAGATTTCTTGACCATTGTACCAAATACAAACTACGTTTTAAAATCAGAAAATAAGATTATACCTCTGAATAATGGATGTACAAAAACCAATTTGTACTACCAATGCCCATCTCACTTACCGCCAATTCACAAAACTGGAGATCTTTGGTAATCACCTGGAGCATCTGCCTCAAACTCAACAGTTCCTGTTAGTGTTTCCAAATAAAGACCAAATAAAAATTAAGTGTCAAAAACAAGCTGACATCAGGGAACTAAGTGGTGTCTATTTAATTAAACCAAACAAGTGTTTAGTAATCTACAAAAACAATGAACTGCATATACAAGACTCAAGTTCAGGAGGTCCTGTGTTAATTAATAATGTTAATATAAAAATAAATAATCAAAATTTAACTGACTTCAGGATAAAGCTTCGCCGATTAACCCATCAGGATACACCAGCAGTTCAACCCCTACTAACAATCCAAAATGATTGGGATTTCGTTAGACCCAGTATATGGACCATAGCAATCTACATGATCATAGAAGAAAGGGAACAACTCACGAAGTAGACCAACTCCAGGCTAACGAACTTCATCTTCCAGGGGGAGGAAAAGTCTAAGGGTGGAGGAGTTACCTGCCGTCCACAATAATGCTTCTAATGTTTTTTAAAGTGATTTTCAAGTTCTAAGACATGACAATGGCGCAGTCCAGCAGTCCCTTTCCTGCTACAAGCCCGAGAGAAGTGTAGTTAAGAAGAAGAAGAATCTGACGTCTAACCCAGCGATCCGTTTCCTGGACGACCGAAGATTCCGACGAAGAAAAATAACCCAACGTTCAAACCAGCGGCCCCTTTCCTGGACAACATTCCGAAGTGGACCACGGGACGAATGAAGTCATCGATACTCATTGTCGCTCTCTGAGTCATTATTTAATTTTTACGCATTGCATTGCATTTTCCTTTACGCCTACACATTTACATACACATACACAATGGCAGAAATCGAGTTTTCATTAAAAGAATTACGTGATATGATCTCCGAGTACGACAGCGATCAAGTAACATTAAACGACTTTATCGAAGCGTGTAATTTTGCTACACAACATATTAACGATGAACTTCGCGAAGCATTAATTTTTGTAATTAAAAATAAACTAACAGGGAGAGCCAAAAGATTTATTTCCTCACGGCAATTAAAAAATTGGGAAGAAATTAAAATATTATTATCAGGTCATTACGGTGATTGCAGAGATACCGAAGGTATTTTACGCGAGTTAAATTCCGGATTATGGAATATGAGTTTTTAAAAAGTAACTTTTATTTATTTCACAAAATGATTAATTATTGATTAATGATTGATTATATGTATTTAGAACTTTATAAAACACTTAATTATACTTAAAACTAGTTTCGCGATTTGAGCGAAGTGCGAGACGACCGATGTTAGGGACTGAAGCGCGCCGCTCCGCAGCTTCCTTATATCTTCTTGGAGATTTTGTGGATGTCAGCATTTGGGGCATGATAACACCCCCGGCATAAGTGCGGAAACATCCTCTCGCATGACTCATGGAATCCAGGGTTGTTTTCCACAAGTCGTTGGTTCTTGGTTGGGTTGATCCGTGGTTGAAGATTTCTTCCTCCAGATAGAGAAGGATTTCTTGTTTCGAAGGTATCTCGTGATGATTGTGAAGAGGCCTACGATTAATAATACATATAATTATAGTCCAAATGGAAGGAGGTTGGCCATGGATTGTGATAGATTTCTTCAGAGTTTTAAGGTCCTCTTGAAGCTTGACTATGTCGTCGTTGAGTCCAGTTATGTTTGTCGCATGGATTTCGTTAAATTTTGCAAACTGCATTTTCCATTTTGCTTTTTCTTCGGAGAATGTTAATTGGGGAATGTTCGGTCTTCTTGAAATCTTTCTTTCTTGGAAACTGGTCAATTTTGTATGTGCAGAGAGCATCCTGGATGTAGGTTCCATTGATTGCATCTAATTCGGTCTGTTTGTTGCACTTCTTCTCGATTTTCTGAGTAGAGGGCAAAACGATGATCCATAGGTTTTCATGAATTTGCTTGATCCAAGTTGCATCGAGTGTTTCAAAACTGTGTACGCATTTTTCGTAATGTAGGGTGTAGGATAATAGCTGAACTTCGCATGGTGAATCTTGGGCGATCCGTAGACTATTAGTAGCTTGACATAAAAGCTGCTTTGCTTCTATTTCCTCGCATGGTTTGCTGATTGGTACAAATCGTTCACCATTGATTGCCAATAGGTTATGATTTTGAATTATATAGTGGAATATGTTATTGTTTCCTCGGATTGGGATTGGGAGATTTCTGTCAGAGGGATCTCTAGGAGAAATATAATGGAATTTCTTTTGACGTAAGCTCTAACCGTAATAATTCTTTCAATAATATGAATGTTTTCTATTGTGGGTTCTCGTGGTAATTTTTGGTTTAATTGTTTCAGTTCGTAAATAAGGTTTTTAGTGTCCATCATCGAGGGATGACATATATTTAATTTGGCGAATGTAACAGCGTTAACGAGTGAAGATAAGATGTCGTTTGTGTTAACTATTACAAAAATTCAGTTGATTAAAAATAGTTATTCGTTGGGATTCTTCCAATTGATAGAATGTAACATTTTTAATAGATTAATTTAGTTGCATCATTCTTGTGGTTAGCACTAACTGATTGCTCCTTAGATCTGCTATTGTTTGATTAAATTCATTAATTGTTTTGATCGACACAGAGAGCTGTTTTTCCATTATAGCTTCAATTTTTGATTGTGACTGAATTATATTCTGAATTTCTTTGTCGTACCTTTCGGCATCTTCGTTATCTAAATTTCCGGTAATCCTATTAATTATTTGTCCTAAAATATTAATGGCTCATTGTTTTGTTCTACGCGGTTCCTTTTGGGGTAACAGTTGTTCAAGTTGGTGTAACATTTTACTTCTCTTCGTGGATAGTATGGATAATAATTTGCCATTTCTCCGCTGTAAAGATTGCTGTGAGTTCCATTTTTAAAAGTAGTTATCCAATTATCGCAATTATTATTGAGAGTTTCAATTTCTTGTGCCAAATGGTCGAGATGATATATCGTTGTAATTTTCCATTGATTGGTTTTGATTTGGGCTTCTCCTAATTTTAAAAGACCTGTATCGTCATTGATGGCTTCTAGGGTAACGTCGCATTTGATGTTAATGATATAATATCCAAGACATCTGAAACAACAGAATGTTTCAAGTTTCTTGTGTGGAATTTTCTGGTTCTTGTTTTTGTTTTAACTTCTACAGTCGAATCGTCATTAATTTTTATTATTTTATAAGGGCCAATATAGGGGTTAACTAATTTGTTTCTACCATTATTTTTAACATATACTAATTCGTTAATTTTGAAAGGTTTTGTCTTAGCGTTTTCTTGAGATTTTTGTACATATTTTTCTTTTTGTTTTTGAAGTCATTCTTTATGATCGGATACATATTGATGATAATACGGAGTAAAGCAAATCCATTGGGTCTCTTAGCGAAGTGTGACCAAAAACTAGTTCCAGTCGTGTAAAGCCAGTTGGTTTTGATATGGTGTTGTTGTACGCTATGACGGCTATTTCACTTGCTGTTCGATAGGTTGTTTTTTTCTTTCTTTGAGACATCTGATTTGCTCAAGTATTGTTGAGTGGAATCGCTCGATGTTCCCTTGTAAACTAGATTTGCAGGTGTTCCAAAATGTATTTTTATTTTATGTGCTTCAAGTGATTTTATGATGAGGTCATTCTTGAATTCTTTCCGCTGTCACAACTTATTTCTAATGGTGTTCCGTAATATTTAAAATATTCCAATAGTCCGTTAGCTACTTCGACAGAATTTGTGGATGTTAGAGGTATTGCTTGACCTAATCGAGAAAAGGTATCTATTATCGTTAAGAATTTTGAATTTGCAATTGTAAATGTATCCATGAAAAATTTTTGAAATGGTTTATCCGGAGTTTTTGTAAGTTGTAGAGGTGGCAAGGTGGGATGCCGGTCGTATTTGCTTTTGTTACAAATCATACAGCTATTAATATAATCTGTTACCATTTGTTTCATATTTTTCCAATAACATTGTCGTTTTAGTTGAGTTAGTGTTTCTACTATTCCTCGGTGATTTCTTTTGCCAGTGTGGTGCGTTGTTATTAATTCCAACTGATCGGCTATCGACTATTTCTTGAATGATGTCTTGATCCAAAAGTTCTAAAACTTGATTTTTAATTTCCTTTTTTGCTTCAATTGGGTGTTTGACATAAACAGGTGATTGATCCTTTAAATTTAGTTTCTGTTTAACGCAGTGTGTGAACGTTAATTTTTGACCTTCGATGTAGAATATATGTTTGTATTTTTCTGCGAGTGCTCTAATAAAGGCTTCTTCTTCGATGTTCATTCCAGTGGTATTCAAATTTTTATTTACGTTTTCTCTTTGTAACTCGTCCAAATTCAAGTCGTAATCGATATCCATTTCTTTGTATCCGTAAATTTCGTTAATTTCATCTACTATTTGGTTTTGAAGGGAGTCTCAAATTTTAAAATTTTTCTTTTCTTGGGTGTAATTAGTAGCAATAACTAAAGCTTCTGGTATTTTTATTATTCTCGCCTCTAGTGGTTCGAACGTAAGTTTTTCTGTATTTAAATTAGTAGGGATATTTGCATTTTCAGTTATAAGTATTTTTTACGAATATCAAGAATTACTCCGAGTTTGTTTAAAAGATCGATTCCGATTAGTCCGTCGAATTTTTTTACTAAAGTCGAATCTAAAAAATGTATGTTGAAGGTTTGTTTTAAATATTGATGGAATTTCTAGAAATATTGCATCGTCATGTTTAGTTGTATTATGAGCTGTTGATTATAAATGGAATTTTGATCGCATATTCTTTAAAATGTTCGAAAAGTTTAGAATGAATAAGCGTTTTCGTTGATCCGGTATCTATAAGAAATTTAAGTCCTGAACATGTGATATACGGCAAATTACAATTTATATTATTTACGTCGATTATTGCTGTTTCGTCGTTTAGTTCGTTTATTATTTCTTCTTCGTAGATAGGCTGATGAAGCGAAAATTTTCTTCTAGGTCTTCATCGAATTCCTCATCGTAATCGTAATCTGTGTTTATGTTTTCTTCGTTCTGCGTTTCATCGTATGACATTTCCTCGTTATCGTCTTGATAGTACAAGTGCTGACCAGGGCCAGGTGTCCATCTAGGTCGCTTGTGTTGTTGCGCGGTGCCTGATGCTGCTCGCTTCTGCGAACTGGGCTCGATTTCCTTTTTTGCATTATTTGGGCAGGAGTTTTAATAAATGATTGGGATGATCTTTGATTCGCGTTGTTTGCTTGATTATAAAACGGTTTTTGATTTGCCTGGTAATGTTGATTCAAACTATGTCTTGGTGTATATTGATTGATTGCCGAAGTTGATAGCATATTTTGTGGTTGAATAAAATATGGTTGCATTATAGGTGCCGACCGTGGTACGTAATGATTAGGTTGTTTATTCGGGATGCGTGATTTTTCTTGAGATAATCTTGAATTTACTCGTTGTAAATTATTTGCGCGTCCTGCACGGTAATTAAAATTCTCTACTTCGATGACGTGACTCATTGCTGTTTCAAGGTCGCGGGGTTGCTTTACTTGCTCCATTATTCCCGTTACATGATCTATTTCAAGTAATCCTTGCAGATAAATTTGTAACGCCGCAGTTTTCTAATTGTTGCTTTTCAAAAGCCTGCTATTCGCGTCGTTGTCTCTTAATTTTACAGGGTGGTCTATTTATCTTGGCACAGTGGAATATTTCCGAAACCGAGCGGAATATAAAAAAAAGTTTCAAATAAAAGTATTTTAACTTGAAAGGACAATTCTATTGACCTTATGTACAATTTTACAACATAGCTCTTTTAAGTTCATTTGAAAGGCACGTGTGTTCATTTGAAGGGCACCTTTGTTTTTTTCAAGTGGAAACATTTTTTTAAATGTATAGTCTAATTCTACGTGAAAAAATTAATTATCTAACTCATATTTCTCTCGCCTGCACTAAATAATTAATTAACTAGAAGGGTGATAATGAATTCTGAGGGCGGTGACCCAAATGTTATGATTGCATTTGACATTGTCCAATAGTATATTTTATGTTTCTAAGTTCCGAAGGTGGGGGCCCAAATTTTATTTTTGCATTGGATAGCTAAGGGTGTGCACTGTCCATCCGTACAAATTATTTTTTTTTCTAAGTTACGAAGGTGGTGGCCCAAATTTTATTTTTGCATTGGATAGCTAAGGGTGTGCACTGTCCAACCGTACAAATTATTTATTTTTCTAAGTTCCAAAGGTGGTGGCCCAAATTTTATTTTTGCATTGGATAGCTAAGGGTGTGCACTGTCCAACCGTATATTTATTTTCGTTATGGCAAGTTGGAAGCATTGTTTAATTTTAATTTGAAATATACGCATTTCTTTGTATGTGACTAAGTACAAATTCTTTTTTTTCTAAGTTACGAAGGTGGTGGCCCAAATTTTATTTTTGCATTTGATAGCTAAGGGTGTGCACTGTCCAATGGTATATTTATTTTCGTTATGGCAAGTTGGGAGCATTGTTTAATTTTAATTTGAAATATACGCATTTCTTTGTATGTGACTAAGTAAAAATTATTTCTTTTTCTAAGTTCCGAAGGTGGTGGCCCAAATTTTATTTTTGCATTGGATTGCTAAGGGTGTGCACTGTCCAGCGGTATATTTATTTTCGTTATGGCAAGTTGGGAGCATTGTTTAATTTTAATTTGAAATATGATCATTTCTTTGTATGTGATTAAGTCCCAACTTTTTAAAATGGAGTTGAAAATTAGGGTTGGTTGTGTGGTAATTATACGGATTATATGCCCTAGAACGTACTGTTAAAATATTTTAATTTTTTATTACCACATTTTGAAAATATTATTTTTTTAAATCTATTGCTGGAATCTATTGCTAACTTCACACCCGTCAGGATTTGGGGCATAATAACACGCGAATTAACTTCAATATTTCAAAAACACGACGAAACGCCTCACGTTTTTGTACAAAAAATCGAAAACTTATTAACAAAAACCGTGCAACACTTGCTTTAGACGAAACATTATCAAATCAAGAAAACAAGCATTAAATATTTCTCATGAAAAAAATGCACTCAAACCACTTTTATCGAGATTAAACGAACCATTTGGTTCCATAATTCGTTCACAAAGACTTAAAAGTTTAGACGAAGCAGAACAATTCCTATTTGAAGAAGAAAATATTGCATATTTAAAAAGTTTCAGAAACGTAAAACTTAATAATTAATTTAATAATAAAATATTTCCAAAAGCAAATTACGAAAATTTTAATCCGAAATCAAATCAAAATAATAATTTGTCAAACAGATTCCCACAAAACAAAAATTGTAATTATTGCAAAAAAACTGGTCACTTAATTTCAGAATGCTACAAGTTAAAAAATCAAAATCAATCAAATAATTATCCACATCAAAATAATAATTTCAAAAACGAAAATCCAAGAATAAACCAATCAAGTACGTCTCAAAATAATAATAACGAGACAATCAGTATTCATTAAAATCCGCAATACAATAATTCAAACAGAAATTTACATAATTTAAACACCGAAATGGAGTTCAATTCGGGTTGCACTCCATCAACAGACCAAGCCGAACAAATTCAACAAAATCAAATTCAAAAAATTTCAGAAACGAATCAATCGCATTAGTGCGACTCACACATTTATTAATTCCTCCAAGTACATATTTTTACATTAAAAATCAAAATGGAAACACATTTCTTGTAGACACAGGATCGCCAATTTCATTAATAAAAACAGAAGCAGCTCAATCAATGAACCTTCCTATACAAAAAGATAAATTAAAAATTTACGGTATAAATGAACAAGATCACGAAACTTTAATTACTCACTCAGTAATAATGAAAGCAAACCAAAATGAAAGTCACAAATATTATTTAATTAATTTTAATTTTGCATTTAATGGCCTCGTAGGCATTGATTTTTTAGAAAAATTTCAACGATTAATTGACATTGCAAACAAAAAACTTATTTTAAATTTTAAAGAATTACCCTTATATACACATGATCAATTTAATAATAATTCACAATCTCAAGAAATAAATGAATTAAATGAAAACAATTCACTCGAACTAATTCAAAGTAATTCCCAAATTAAAGCAACACATGTCCAACAACAAATTGAAGTAATTAAAACAGAAAAATTACAAACACAATAAAATAAAATAAATGAAACACAATAATCTGAAATTACAATTCCACCACGAACGATTCAAACAATTAAATTAAACGTTAACAATTTTACAGAAGGAAATAATAATAAACAAAAACTTAAAAATACCAAACTCAATCGTAAAAATTAAAGACAATGAAATAATCACAACAATCTTAAATAAATCAATACATGAACAATAATTAAAAATACCTCCAGTTCAATTAGAACTAATTCCTCAAACTAACTCTCAGGAACGTCAAATAAATTTCAATAATTTACAAAACCGCGAACAAATTAGTTTAGATAACTTACGACTTGAGCATTTAAATTACGAAGAACGATAAGAAATTCAAAACCTTTGTTTAAAATTTAAGAACATATTTTATTTAGAGGGATTAATTAACCTTTACAAACGAAATTAAACACGAGATAGACACTCAAGATTCTAAACCAATATTTACGAAAACATACAGATACTCCCATATTTTTAAGGAAGAAGTAAGAAATCAAATAAATTCAATGTTAGAAGAAAATATAATTCAACCGTCTACCAGCCCCTGGTCTTCGCCAGTTTGGGTTGTCCCTAAAAAGATCGATTCAAGTAATAAACAAAAGTGACGCATAGTCATCGATTATAGAAAGTTAAACGATGTAACGGTAGGAGATAAATATCCTTTACCGAACGTAGAAGATTTATTAGATCAACTTGGTAAGTGCGGATATTTTACTACGCTAGACCTAGCGACTGGCTTTCATCAAATCGAAGTAAACAAAAACGATATTCCTAAAACGGCGTTCTCAGTAGAAAATGGACATTTTGAATACTTAAGCATGCCATTCAGTTTAAAGAATGCACCATCCACTTTTCAAAGAGCAATGAACAATATAATGACAGGTTTACAAAATGAGATGTGTCTAGTATACATGGACGACAGCATAATTTATTCAACAACTCTGGAAGAACATATTAAAAGATTAAATTTAGTATTCGAACGTTTACAAAAATACAATTTTAAAATACAACCAGCTAAATGCTAATTTTTACGCAGAGAAGTGGCATATCTTGGTCACTTGGTAACTAAAGACGGAGTTGAACCAAACCCTATGAAAATCAAAACAATACAAAATTTTCCGATTCCAAAAACTCAAAAAGACATTAAATCATTTCTAGGCCTTACGGCAGTGCTTTCCAAACTTTTTGTACCTGCGCCCCCCTCTTTGGAAAAAAAATTGTTGTGCCCCCCTTAATTTTTCTAACAATCCAATTTCATAAACACTCATCTGATATTGTAATTTATTTAATGGGCTACAAAATAATATACAATATTATGTATAAAAATACATAAAAAATAATTATCTATTTTAAGAAATAATAATATAATTATAATGTAATAAAAACAAATCTTATAAAAGTACAAAAAAAATAATTCAACATTAATACAACATTATAAAAATTTAATGTGAAGGGTGAGCTTGTTTTTCAGCACAAATTTTTTCAAACCGTGGTATCATTGAAGATATCGCGGTTCTCAGTTCCTTTTCAATCTTTAAGCAAGATCGATACTTTGTCTTTAAGACAGCTACTGCAGAAAACCCAGTTTCACATAAGTAAGATGTTACAAAGGGCAATAAAATTTCTAAAGCTTTATTTGTTAAAGTAGGAAACTCGTCCTTTACTCGTAACCAAAACGTGACAATATTTTCGTGTTGAAACATCTGCTTTAATGTGCTGTCACTAGATAAGTCAATTATCATTTCCTGCTCTGCTGTCGTAAGGCCGAAATCATCATATTTTTCAATCACAAACGGGTTTCTAATCCATTCATATTTGGACATGTCAAGATTTTTAAAGTAAAACGAGAATTGCTCCCTTAAACTGGTCAAGTGTTTATTAATAAGAACTTTACTTTCTTCTATTTCATCTGCAGGACAGGTAATTTTAAAAGTGGGAAACATGTCAAAGTTATTATTTTTCAAACTTATTATCCACAGTTCCAATTTTCTCATAAATGCAGTAACCTTGTCTTTCTGGACAAAAGCATGAATTTGAGGCCCTTGCATTGATTTATTTAAAGTACTGAGTCTTTGAAAAATATCCACTAGATACGCAAGTTTTGCAAGGAATTTCGTGTCATAAAACAAGTTTGCTTCATCTCTATTATTATCAGTAAGGAATATGGCGATCTCTTCTTTTAGCTCAAACACCCTTTGAAGTACTTTTGAACGAGAAAGCCAACGTGCCTCACAATAATATAGAAGTGATGTATATTCTGAACCCATGTCATTACACAATTTTGCGAAAAGCCTTCCTCTTAATGGGCTATTTTTGATAAAATTTACAACTCTTATAATAACTTGAAATACTGTTAGTAAATCTTCACCCATATCTCTTGAAACAAGTGATTGTCTATGAATCATGCAATGCGTCCAAATTGCCCGAGGAGCCACCTTTCGAACTAGTGCCTGTAGACCAGCGTTTTTTCCTGCCATAGATGGAGCTCCATCTGTGCATAGACCAACACAGTTCTCCCACAGAATGTTATATTCATTGAAAAATTTATCAATCATATTAAAAACTTCACTTCCTGTAGTATTGCCTTCAATAGGTTTACAGAATAACATGTCTTCTCTAACATCAGTTTCCACAACATATCTTACATATGTAATCAAGTGTGCATCCTTAAGAACATCTGTAGCCTCATCTACTTGCAACGCGAAAGAAGATAGTTTTACTTTTTCTATTAATTGATCGCAAAGATCTTCAGATATATCGGATATTCGTCTTCCCACCGTATTATCCGCAAGTGGAATGATTTTAAGTTGATCAGCATATGATTCACCTAGCATCGTAGCTACCATGTCAATAGCTGCAGGTAGCACTAAAGTTTCTCCTATTACATGGGGTTTTTTGCATTTAGCAATTCTATAAGAAACCTTATAAGACGCAAGCAATGCTTTTTGTGTAACAGACATGGTCTTTGAAAACATTTCTTTTTGTTTATTTAAATTCTCCAATTTTCTTTGGAAAAATTCTATTGTCTTGCCAACGTGATCTGCATGTACGTTTTCGAGATGCCGTTTTAATTTATTTGGTTTCATGCTGTCTGAGGCCAGAGTATTCAGACACAGCAAACACATTGGCCGTTCCTGGCCATTAATGACTTTACATGTAAATCCAAATGATAAGTACATTGGATCATATTTTCTACATTTAGGTTTACTATTTTGCGAAGATGTTCCGCTATTTTCGTTACCTCTTCCTTTGCCGTCTGCTTCTGCTTCATTCAATTTTCTTTTCAACCCAGTTACGTATTTATCCATCTAAAAGGGTTATTATTTTAAATCAAATAAAAATACTTTATAACAGTTTTGAAATTTACCTCAATATTAATTTAGAAGTGTACCAAAGCGAGTTTGTAGAGTTTGTAGACAATCTGCGTGGAAACGGGCGAGCTTAACCAACGTTTCTTAACGAAATGCCGCGTGTCTGCTCTATAAGTGAGTGACTAAGACTAAATTTTAGTCACCCACTTATTTTGCCTCGCGTAAATGAACGATCGAGTATGTGTACGATTTTATATTTTGGAAGGGGGAACCGACTCGGCGTGTTGTGTGTACGAACTGTATGTATACATACATAATATGCGAGAACACACGAGATGGAAAAAAGTGGGTGACTAAAGTTGACTCACTGAGTGGATTACGTATAACCGTTTTTCTGATTAATTTTTTTGACACCTATTCGACTTTTTTGGTTTGTATTCGAAATTGATATTTTGGAATCAGCTGCGTGCCCCCCCTGCAACAGTCTCGCGCCCCCCTAGGGGGGCGCGCCCCACAGTTTGGAACACACTGCCTTACGGGATATTACCGAAGATTTATAAATAATTATTCAAAAATAACTAAACCACTTACAAAACTTTTAAAGAAAGACATACAATTTAATTTTCATGAAAATTGTCAAAAATCATTCGAACTTTGCAAACATTTATTAACAACAGCACCGATATTACAATATCTAGATTTTGAAAAAGAATTTTTACTCACTACAGAAGCAAGCAATTTTGCATTAGGTTTTTTATCCGCGATACAAATTCTGGCACTAAATTTCTTATCGACACTGGCGCCCAGGTCAGCATTTTGGCGGTGAATCAACTCTATGCCAATACTCACCCCCCTACAAAATTTACATTGCAAACCGTAAGTGGAAATTTAATTTCAACTTTCGGATTATCTAAACTAACAGTTAACATCGGCTTAGATGTAACATTTCAGTGGCATTTCATACTTGCACGCGTAAACCACTCGATTCTTGGTGCAGATTTTCTCCGGCATTTCAACATAATTGTTGATATTGCCAATAATCGATTAATGAGGAAACCGTCCAGTCTGATGCAACAGCCGATCATAAATTGTTCGACCCTCATCAAGCCCATGGGCATCACCGCTGCACTTGGTATCGAAATCCGATGGATCTTGGCGACCGTGCGGAGACTACCGTGCACTTAACAAGGTTACAATTCCTGACCGATACCCTCTGCCCATATTTCATGATTTTACGTATAGCTGTTTTGGTTGCAAAGTCTTTTCTAAGATCGATTTGATTAAAGCTTATCATCAAATTCAAATTCACCCTAATAATATACCGAAGACTGCAATCACAACACCATTTGGCTTGTTTGAGTATACGCGGATGAGTTTTGGTTTGAGAAACGCCGCACAAACTTTTCAACGGTTTATGGACTCGGTTCTTCGCGAGCTACCATTTTGTTTCGTATATTTGGATGACATTTTAGTCTTCAATAAAGACGAACATGAGCACGTACAACACCTTTTTTTCAACGATTAACAACTTTTGGAATTAAAATTAATAACGAGCATTTACGGCAGTCAAGGCTGCACTAGCCGACTGTGCTATGCTTAGCCTACCAGACCCAAATGCATAATTAAGCATTATGGTAGACGCATCTGATTCCGCTGCTGGCGCGGTCTTGGAGCAGAAGGAAAAATCTGGCGTTCTTCGACCGCTAGCTTTCTTTTCTAAATCATTTACAATCACTGAACGCAAATACAGTACATTCGGTCGTGAATTACTGGCCGTTTATTTGGCAATTAAAAAATTCAAATATTATCTCGAAGGTCGTAATTTTATCATTTTTACAGACCATAAACCATTGATTGCTGCCATAAATTCAACTTCAGATCGTTATTCAGGACGTGAGCACAGACATTAAACTTTTATCGCGCAATACACTACTGACGTTAGCTTTGTTCCCGGTAAAGAAAACGACGTCGCGGATACGTTATCGCGTGTCGAAATTAATATTTTAGAATTACCGGACCTAGCCAAATTTCAGTCAGAAGACGATGAGCTTAAATTTTTGTTAACAAACGGCACAACTTCACTGAAACTGGAGCAGTTCACTCCGCCTGGCACTAGCACACCCATTTACGTTGACATTGTTTCGAAACGACCTTATGTTCCCGGAGAATTACGACTTAACATTTTGCAGTCACTCCACGGGTTAACTCATCCTGGCGTTCGAGCAATAAAACGTCTTGTAAATTCACGCTATGTATGGCCGCGGATGAACCACCACATCACACATTTTGTCAAATCCTGTTTGCAGTGCCAGAAAGTCAAAACTTTCCGTCACACAGTATCCCCGATTGCTAAGTTTCCTGATCCGGACGACCGATTCACTGACATCCACATCGACATTATCGGCCCTTCGCTAGTTTGTCACACATACAGATATCTTTTAGTCTGCATCGATCGATTCACGCGTTGGCTTGAAGTCCAACCACTTGTCGAAATTACTGCAGACTCTGTTTCTCAAGTTTTTTTAAATTGTTGGATCTCACGCTTCGGTATACCATCTACGGTTCTCACTGACCGTGGACGTCAATTTCAATCTCACGTTTGGAAACATTTTTGCAAAATTTTTGGCATTACACACAAATCCACAACCGCCTATCATCCGCAATGTAACGGTTTGGTAGAGCGGCTCAATAAACAAATTAAAGACTCGATCCGAATGAGTAACGATCCAAAGAACTGGGTGTCACAACTACCTTTAATTTTATTAGGTTTACACACTATTTTTAAAACTTCACTTTCGGCCACAACAGCCGAATACGTTTATGGTAAAAAATTACGTTTACCAGGCGATTTTCTGTTTCCAAGTTCAATTTCCGGTTACCTACCTTGACTTACGAGTCAAAATGCAGATACTACGACCTGCATTAAGCCGCCCAGCCTCTCGCAAAAGTTTTGTGCACCCCGATTTAAGTAATTGCAAACACGTTTTCATTAGGAAGGATTGCATTAAGCATCCTCTTCAACTCCCGTATGACGGACCGTTTCAAATTTTAAAGCGACAATCACAATTTTTAACGATTTTTATTAACGGAAAAATCACAAATGTTACCGTTGGCCGATTAAAGCCTAGCTTCCAACCAACATTTTCTGTTGCTTCATCTTCAAATTCTTTACACTTTTCTCCGTTCCCTACTATACCTCTTCGGTTTCTTAAAAGTCATGGATCTGTAACCAAAAAAACAACTCCTACTAGAGGGGTTTCCTTCTCTTTTCCCCTTTCCTAGTTTTCTCTTTTACTTCCTTTTTCTAAGGGGGGGATAGTGTGGCGTACCCTCGATGCATCCGCCTCCCTGATGCCTGGAGCGAAAAAACCATGGAAACGAAAAATAAATAATTTATATATATATAGAGATTTTTGGTTTGATGTAAAACGTTAGTTTACATTTTCCTTGCAATTGAATAAAGAAATAATCTCTATTCCCTGAGTAATTAATAATTAAACCAGCATCGGTAAATTAGTAGAGGTTTGTCGAGACAACACAAATTCTACAGGTTCAGTTCTATCACAGGGACAGATTAATAATGATTTACCAATAGTTTACGCATCACGAACTTTAAATGGTGCCGAAATCAACTATACAACAATAGAAAAGGAACTACTCGCGATAGTATGGTCACTTAAACATTTTAAACCTCATCTCAAAATAATTACAGATCATAAACCACTTACTTGGCTTTTTTTCCGTAAAAGACCCAGGTTACCGCTTAGTTAGATGGCGATTACTCTTATCAGAATACGATTACGAAATAATTCATAAACCCGGAAAATCAGTATGCAGACGCATTGTCAAGAATAAATTTGAACGCATTAACAGATATAAATAATTCAGAAATATCAGAAAACGAACATGAAAGAGAAGAAAACGAAATAATGAAAGAAGAATTTGAAAATCTTATAATTGAAAAACAGAATAAATCCTTACTCAATTTTAACTTAATTAAAGAAACAAATAATTATGTTATATTTGTCAGTCACAACGATATTATAAGTTTCATTCCAACCGAAAATCCAGATACACCACACATACAAACAATAATTAAAGATACTTGTACAGACCACCCACAAGATCAAAATTTAAACTTAACAGATTTATTAATATAGAAGCTATTGTGAATAAATTTTATGATATTATCTATTTTGCTATCGAGAATTTTATTCCATATAAATACATTTATCAAAATACAAGTAGTTATAGTAAATTTGACAAAGGATTTGATAAAATTAATTAATTAAAAGAAACGGGCGCATGCCATTTATAAACAAAATGGTTCATATAATGGCTATTGTGTATTTTCTCAGCTTAGGGAAGAATGTAAGAATTTATCGAAAATTTATTATAATAATTATTTAAATAATATTCAATCGTGTTTAAAATCTAATCCACGGTGCTTTTGGCAATATGCAAAAGAACTAAGAAATGAAATCGGATGAAACGAAATGGTTTATGATAATATTAAAGCTGATAATGGGTCTGATATCGTCAATTTGTTCTCAGATTATTTCTCATCTATCTACACAACTTCTTTAAATTCTTCTAATGTAAACTTTCATCGTAACTCAAGAATTCTTGATAGTAAAATAGTTATTGGCACGCAGGATGTATTTAATGAGATTATTAGTTTGAAGTCAACGCATACTTGTGGCCCTAACCAAATATCAAGCTACTTTTTGCAACTCTGTGTTTATTCTTTATGTCGTCCAATTCATGCCATATTTGCAAGATCACTTGAGCAGGGAGTAGTGCCTTCCAAATGGAAAACAAGTTTTATTGTCCCAATACGTAAATCTGGCTCACGAGTACTAATAAATAATTATAGGGGCATATGTATTCAATCCATAGTTCTAAAAATATTATATAAAGTAGTAGCAAAGCAATTAGTATAGTTCTCTAAACATATCATATCTCCTAACCAACATGGATTTGTCAATGGTAGGTCAACTCTAACTAACCTATTGGATTATAAAGAGTTTGTATCTAATGCTTTAGAGAAATGTTGACACCATATACACAGACTTTACAAAACCATTTGATAGCATAGACATTAATATTTTAATTGATAAATTGGGTTTTATTGGCTTTTGTTATGGGACATTAAAGTAGTTATCTTCTTTTCTTCGTGATCGTGAACAGTATGTTAGAATAAAAAAATATGTATCTAAACCAATACCTGTAACTTCAGGGGTACCTCAAGGTTCCCATTGTGGGCCAATTCTGTTCATACTATTCATTAACGATTTGTAGAATAGCATTAAAAACTGTTATTTCTCACTTTATGCGGATGACTTGAAAATATTTAAAGATATTCTATCTTTGAATGATTGTTATGAGATCCGGGCTGATTTGAATCGTTTAAATGAGTGGTGTAACAAAAATCGAGTATCACTGAATGTCAGTAAATGTTATACAATGTCAATATCCCGTTGCAAAAATCCATTTTTTTATACATATTCCATTAACTCTACAAACTTGGAACAGGTGAATGTAGCAAGAGATTTGGGGATCACAGTCGATACAAAGTTTTCATTTAACAGTCACATAACAAATACTGTTAAAAAATCACTAAAAATGTGGGGTTATGGCAAACAACTAAGGATATGGATACAATATGTTTGAAGAGTTTATATTGTTCTTTCGTCCGTTATCAAATGGAGTACATTACCCCTATCTGGACACCATTTACCTCATTCAACATTGAACAATTAGAACGTGTTCAAAAGAAGTTTTTACGGTGCATGGAATTTAAATCTGGATGACAACATATTACTGGAGAATACTCATCAATAATGGAAGCCCTTAATTTGGAGACACTAAAGGATCGTAGAATCGATGCAGACCTTTGCCTATTGTACCGTTTAGTGAATGGCTATATTGACTTGCCAAACATATTACAAACTCTACCATTTCATATTGTCAAGTACTCGTTCTCCCTCACTTTTTTTATTTAGACACCCACAACACAGTATCTGGATGTAATAATTATCTTACACGCGTAATAAAGCTTGGGAATGAATATAATAAATTTCAGTGGTTTGACTTGTTTCAGGATTCATACCATAGTTTTAAACAGAAATTAAAATGTAGAAAATAAATTTGTATTTACTGTTATTCAATTATTTAAAGATATGCTTTTATTTAAATTTATATTATAAAATTAGTATTATATACCATTAGTAATTTAGAATGTATATGTGGGATCAAATATTTATTTGTATCTTATTACTAGTAATATACGTATATATTTTATTTTGTATGATTAATGTAAAAGGCGTTTGCCGTAATAAACATATTATTATTATTATTATTATTCAAGAATCTAAAATACATTTTATAATTTATTAGTTTTTACAACAGAAATAATTTCATTCAAATTAGTGTTCCTTTGATAGTTGTGCTATTCGTAACACGCAAATTAATTTTGTTTTATTCATCAATGTCAGTCGAGGTATTAGCTAGAGAAGTAGTTGTTTCAAATTAATTTGTTTTGTAGTCTTAGTAAGACTCACTGTTGTAGATTCACGAAATGTTTTCGTGAACAATGAAACATGATACTAAAAATTTTATACAATATAGAAATGAGTTCCTCTGCAGCATCCAATATGAACACAATTAGTAATAAAGAAGGAGATAGTAATTATTTACCAACAGAAGGAT
Source organism: Ontholestes murinus (assembly GCA_963969525.1). Lineage (NCBI taxonomy): Eukaryota > Metazoa > Arthropoda > Insecta > Coleoptera > Staphylinidae > Ontholestes > Ontholestes murinus. Next base: position 40,956,735 of record OZ018393.1, on the reverse strand, counting down.
CAAAAACAACATCAGAACAGTCTACAAACCCGAAGCAAACATAAGAAACCTACTCAGAAGTCCGAAAGACAAAATCCCACTGGAAAACCGGGGTGTTTACAGCATTCCATGTGCAGACTGCAATAAATTATATATAGGCCAAAAAAATCGTAAAGTCAGTACCAGAAAAGAAGAACATATATTAGTAGCAAAAAAACATGATACATACTCCTCAATTTTCTAACACATGGCAGCTAGTAACCATACAATTGATTTCAATAACACGAGCTTAATAGCCCCGATTATAAACATTTTATTATTATTATTATTGTTATTAAAGAATCTAAAATACATTTTATCATTTATTAGTTTATTCAACAGAAAAAATTTCATTCAAATTAGTGTTGCTTTGATAGTTGTATTATTCGTAACACGCAAATTAATTTTGTTTTATTCAATGTCTGTTGAGGTATTAGCCAGAGGAGTAGTTGTTTCAAATTAATTTGTTTTGTAGTCTTAGTAAGACTCACTGTTGTAGATTTACGAAATGTTTCTAATTATATATATATATATATATGATTTGAAATATATCAATGCAATTGGCATTTTAGCAAATTTTATTTATTATTAAAAAGATGTACCTGAAGCAGGATTCGAACCTGCGGCCTCCCGGTTTCTAGCCGAGCACGATACCAGCTGCGCCATTCAGGCTCAGTGATAGGAACCGAGGCTCTCATCCACCACATGCGTTGCAAGTGCGATATGCGATAATAATAAACAAAATTTGCTAAAATGCCAATTGCATTGATATATTTCAAATCACATCTCACTCACTCGCAGTGTACGGCGAACAAAAGATGTACTTGGAGTTCAAATACCATGCAAGTCGACTTCGTGCGTCCTTCTCCACATGTGACTGTGGAAGCGTACGAATCGCACTTGCAACGCATGTGGTGGATGAGAGCCTCGGTTCCAAACCGGGAGGCCGCAGGTTCGAATCCTGCTTCAGGTACATCTTTTTAATAATATATATATAAGTGACCTGGCGTCCACAATAGACTTTTCTTTGTTTAAAACACGCAGTCGGTAGGATACCATAAGGGCACTTTTTGAGGGAATATCAAAATAGTGCTTCGTCCGTTCTTACGGTTAAATTGGTATCGAACAAGTTCCACGTCGAAGCAGCACCAGAGGGTCCTCCGAACATCGAGGGACTAACACCCCGAGGGCAGCAGAACGAGGAACACCCCATCACCAGATCCAGGACCACTGAGGGCATATCAGGGCATGGACAGCGTGATCTTCGTAATTGAGTGGTAAGCATTGTTTTTTAGAGGTTTTTTCCATATTTTTGTTCGCGTGTAAAATTTTATGTACGCGAGTGATACATCTTCGGACTCAAATTCACCAATAATTTTTGATTCCCCAATTCGCGTTCATTCAGCAGTAAACTTCGTACTCGAAGAATTAATAGATAAATTACATAATTTAGAATTAAATAAAGTAGATATGGAGAACGTAAATTATCAATTATTAAAATTAAATGTCGACACGATTCCTCAGTTTGACGGAAGCAATGAATTAACAGAAATTTTTATCTCGCGATGCGAATCCGTTTTAGCACTATTTAGACCACTAAATAATGAGTTAATAAATAATTATTTAATTAATGCAATTATTGGTAAATTGAAAGACCGTGCATTAGTCGCAATAGGTTCGCGTTCCGAACTTAATAGTTGGCCTGAAATAAAAGAACATTTGAGGCAGAGATTTGGTGATCTGCGAACTTATGATTGTGTTGTTACAGAATTAATTAATTTAAAGCCTAATAAAAATGAAAAGTATCTAGATTTTGCAGAGCGAATCCAAGTTTTGTTTGTCAGCAGCTGTTATGCCAGACGAAACAAAACGCGTGCATCAGCGGAGCTATAATGAGCTCGCACTAAAGTCATTCCTTCGTGGAATACGGGGCAACGTACAAAGCATAATAAGATTACGAGATCCAAATTGAAGAAGCTATAAATTATTTAATAGAAGAAAACAATTTCCAAAGTACTATCGATATTCCAAATTATAATCAAAATTTTAACAAACCTAAATTTAAAAATTTCAATTCCCAAAATTTTAATAAGAATAATAATAATAATGATAGATTTTATCATAATAATGGTCAAAACAACTTTGCTAGTATACCTATAAATTTACAATTTAGGCCGCAACCACCACCACGATTTCGGACGAATCAACAAGTATTTGGGAGACGAAATCCCTCAAACACTGGCTGATGACTATAAAAGAGCCGAATTCAAAATTAGTTCGCTGGAGATTAAAATTAGCTGAATACGATTATGATATAGTTTATAAAAAAGGTACATTAAATAGGAATGCTGACGCACTTTCAAGAATAGAGCTTAATGTTAATGAAGAGTATGGACCAAATTTAGAAAGTTATTTAAAAAATTTTGAAGACATAGAAAACCCATCATCTCTAATAGTAGAACCTGCAGAAACAATACACGTAAATGAAATAGAAAATGAAGATGGCGCAACGATCCATTCTTCTTTAGAACATCCCATAGTAGGCATACCAATATCGGATAAACCTGTTAACGTAGGTGATAATCAAATCATAATATCTGAAGTCGAACATTCCCCATGCAAACCCAAAATTATTAACATGTTTCAAAATAAGAAAATGAGAATTAAAGTACAATTTTCCAAAATTAATTTTGTTCAAGAAGTAGTTGATTTTATTAAAGAATACATCGTTCCTAAAGTAAGTTATTATCTTTATTTCAAAAGTCCTGTTTATGAAAAGTTAAGTGGTGTCCTTCAGAAATATTTTAGAAACTCAGAAATCAATATGACCAAGTGTAACAATCTATTAACCGACGTTGAAACAGAAAATGATATTTAGAAATAATTAAAAATTACCACGAGGGTAAAACTAATCACAGGGTACAGACGAGACAGAATCAAAATTGAAACGCACTTATTATTGGCCAAATATGAGACGAACTATCCAGAAGTACATTAATAATTGTGAAATTTGTCTTGTTTCAAAGTATGAGCGTAAACCATTAAAAATCAAATTTAATACTACACCCACAGCTTTAAAACCGTTCGAAATTATTCATATTGATTGCATAGTCTTAGCAAATGTAAAATTCCTCACTATTATAGATTCTTTTTCGAAATACACTCAAATGTATAAACTTAATTCTTATCAAGCTGTAGAAATCGCGACTAACCTAATTAAACTTTTCTGTCATCATGGAACACCAAATTTAATAATTTCCGATAATCATTTAGAATTTAAAAATACAGTCATTCGAGAACTTTTGGCCCTTCATAAAATTAATATCCACTTTATTAGTTCACAGCATCCGGAATCAAATGGAATTGTCGAACGCGTACACTCGACAATTATCGAACACATAAGATTACTAAACAATCAAGATAATTACAAAAACGAATCAGTCGAAATAAAATTTCTCTATGCAATCCTTGCCTATAATAATTCAATTCATTCTACTACTAAATTAAAACCTGTCGAAATTATCTCAGGCCATATTGACAATGACTCATTATTAGACTTAGATTTGGAAACTCTATTAACAAATAACTATGTCCAATTACACAAAGAAAAAGTAAAATTGTTATACGAAAAAATTAATGAGACAATAATAAATAATAAAACTAAATACATTGAAAAACGGAACGTATCTCGCGAAGAACCACCACAAAACCCTGAAGAAATATTTGTAGAAAATAAACAAAAACAATCAAAAACTAAGAACAAATTTAAAAAGGAGAAAATTAAGAGAGTAAGATTTGATCGTAATACAGCCGAAATCGAAACTAGTCACCGTAACCAAGTAGACAAAATTCATTTATTTAAGAGACCTAGAATTAAAAAATCTAAATCTGAGAACATCTTGAATTTTAAAACTTTTATCAATAACTTTAATGTCAAAAATTTAATCAAAAATAAAAATGTACATGAAATTAATAATGATTTGTTCCATGCTCCATCTGACTTTTCTCTTGCCCATTGCGTTAGCCAGGATTTAAAAATGAGTGCAGGCATAGCCCAGGAATTTAAAGTAAGATTCGGCAGAATTAGAGAACTGTCTAAACAAAACCCGCAATTATATTCACTTTGTCATATTTTAGAAGACGAACGTTACATTATTTATCTTATTACAAAACAAAATTATTATGATAAACCTACACTAGAATGTCTATTTAAAACTTTATTGAATTTGAAACAATTTTGTACAGATAAAAACATTACTAAATTAGCAATCCCTAAATTAGGCTGTGGCCTGGACCAATTAAATTATGAAACTGTTGAAGCCATGATCGAATACATATTCCTTAATTCACAAATACAAATAACCATTTACTTTGGCGCACCTAAATTAGATGACAGCTTTCCTGGCACTTCATTCGAGCCACCTAGTCTAGTTCAAGAAAGGAAATCATGTTTTGAAAATTATGCTGACAAAGTTTCTAATAGATAATTAATCACTTTTAGGTTACTCTTCATCACTCATGTGACTAGCTTTGAAATTAAGAACATTACCGAAAATGCTAGACTATTACCAATAAATTTAGGATTAGCAAAATTAGAGAAGACTAAACACGTACTAGTGCATCACTACGATCTGAGTACTATATTTGAAGAAGTTTATAAATTAAATAGACAATATAAATTTTTAATAGACTTTGTAGTGTCTATTAAAAATTTATATTGTCTATATAAATATTTCCAAATTTAAAAATTAATTCCAAAATTACGAAAAGATTCTAAATTACTCTCAAAATTCAGTAACACATAAAATTAAAACTATAGAATTGGGTGAAAAAATAAAACGCACAAAAAGAGGTCTGATCGACGGTTTAGGTACTATAATTAAGACAATGAGCGGAAACATGGATTCGCGCGACGAAAAAAGAATAGATGAAATTTTAAAACATTTAATTACTAATGAACAAAATCTACAAAATCAATTAAAATTTGGATATAGTACAAATATTAAAGTTATTCAAAATTTTAATAATACAGTCAAAGATATCGCACACAATCAAAATCTCCTTAGAGTTCGAATAATGCAACTTCATTCAATTTACAAAGAAGAAATTGATCACCAACACGTTCTGGTCGTAAAAGATTTGTATAACCAACTCATATTACTTTTTGGCATTGTTGAAAATATTTTAGATAAAATTACCAACTCATTAACTTTCTGCAAACTGAGAACTCTTAGTCCCGACATAATTAGTCCCCAAGAATTACTCGAGGAACTAAAAAGAATTTCAATTCATTATAATGAGAAATTACCGTTCGAAATAAAAATAGAAAATATTTTGGACTTTGAATCTATAATATCTGTAAATTGCAAAATTAAAGAGTCTGAAATTTACTATTTCCTATCTCTACCAATTAACTATGAACATTCTTTTGACCTTTATAAAATGTATCCAATACCCTGAAAATTCGAGTCGAAATATGTAACTGTAATTCCAAATGTCAAATTACTATTAAAATCAAGAATTGATTCAAAAATTTGGCCTCTAAGAGATATGTGCTTAAAAACTGAAAAACAATATCAATGCCAAGACAATTTGGTAATAAATTATAAAGCAGTCTGTGAAAATGAAGTACTTAATAATGGAAATACAAATGACTGCAAATTTACTAAATTAGAGATTGAGAAAAACCATTTAGAGAAAATTTCGTACACCGATCAGTTCCTCGCTGTCTTCGTATCTAAGCAAAGGATACGAACAACATGCCCAGAAAAGGAAGAAAACCAGGACCTTCAAGGAGTCTTCATTATCCAACCTCAAGGGTGCAACCTCTACTATAGGAACCATAAGATTCCAAAAACCGAAGAATTCTATGGAACACCTGTGATAGTGAGTGCCGTGAACCCCAAACTGAAACCCCAAAAACTAAACAATTTTACAATTAATTTCAAAAGACTCAAACTAGAAGATGTCCCAATATATTCCCAGGTGCCCCTCGAAGACAGTGTAATATCCCTTCAACCTAGTTTATGGACAATATTTGTGTACCTCCTAATTTTATCATGTATACTGGCCCTAGTGTTAAAATACCTGAAAAGAAAAAGGGCAGTGACCATTTCAGAAGACAATAATTCGCCTCCCCGTGTGTGTCGAATCTAGGGGGAGAGGAGTAACCTTACGGCCACAATAGACATTTCATTGTTATTTTTCATTATCAAACAATTAATATTATTCCTCTCATATGCATAACTAACTTATCATTTAATTAATGCGCAATAAAGATTGCATCATGCACCGGATGTCATTCTGATTAGCTTAGAATTTATTATATTATAAATAGGACTCGAGGCGATGAGATTATCATTATTATATTAAGAGTATTAGAAGCATGTAGCACTATTATTATTATATTAGAAGTAGTAAGATGTAATTTGTTAAAGTTTTTAATGTAAAATATAATTAATCAAGAAATAAATCCTTTTTAAAAATTCAATCGTGCAAATCCAAAATTTAACTTCATGACCGAAGGAAACTATGAAACATGATACTAAAAGTTTTATTCAATATAGAAATGAGTTCCTCTGCAGCATTCAATATGAACACAATTACTAATAAAGGAGATAGTAATTCTTTACCAAGAGAAGGATCAGAAACAACATGGAACAGTCTACAAACCCGAAGCAAACATAAGAAACCTACTCAGAAGTCCGAAAGACAAAATCCCACTGGAAAACCAGGGTGTTTACAGCATTCAATGTGCAGACTGCAATAAATTGTATGTAGGCCAAACAAATCGTAAAGTCAGTACCAGAAAAGAAGAACATATATTAGCAGTAAAAAAAAAACATGATACAAACTCCTCAATTTTCCAACACATGACAGCTACGGACTATAGAATTGATTTCAATAACACGAGCTTAATAGAACAATTACCGCGAAACGATCAATAGAGAGGCAATAGAAATCGAAAAGAATCCGCTTAAATTTAATAAAAGGGATGACGGCGCCAGATTACCACCTACCTGGAAGCCGACGATTAAGATCAACCCGACAAATCCACCTAATCCTCCCATTAGCAACACTTATCCCCAAAATACAGTCTCGAGGAATAAACAATCACTAATCCGCCGTAAGTATGCCCAAACAACAAAATATCATATAAATACCGCATTCAACAATCGTACTTAAAACTCCTGAAGATGGCGAATGAGATGTCGCTGAAACGTCGAGATTCACCAAATCCAATAACACGAGAAAAAACCCGAAAACTTATAAAAACATATATATATATATATATATATATATATATATATATATATATATACCGGGTGTCTCAGCGTGCGCGCCGAGTAGCTTTACGGCTAAACGGTTTATTTTTTTCAAAATCCGTTTTCGCAGGAGTATGTAGATGTATTAGGACCACATTTTAAAATTAGTTTTAAATATACAGGGTGTCGCATAAAAGCATGGCGTATCATAGTTATGTTTTTTCTTATGGAACACCCCATATTTGATATTTTTTTCAGATTCTACATCAAAAATAAGGGTAACTTTTATTATAAGATCATATGCCTAAACCTAATAATTTCTGAAATATTTAAACAATTTTGGAAAAATTGACGTTTCGAAAAAAAAATCATATCTCCCAAATAGGTAAATGAAAACAAATGAAATTTTGTATCAGTACATTAGACTAATGGGGGAATATTTTAGACTATTTGTAGTAATTTAAAATTTTAAGATGTTTTGGTAATTTAATGTATCTCCAGAAACACATTCAAGGTCAAATTTCTTGCTTACTTTAAATGGCACACCCTATATCTAATAGGCCTATCTTGTAGCAAATTTTATTATCTTTCAAAAAGTATAAAGGTATTCTACACCTAATACTAATAGTTTTCAAGATATATCCATTTTTGTTAATTTTCGACATAATAATTATTAGTATCAATTATTGCAATAAGCTAGTGTGTAGCTTTTGTTTATAAACAAAGTCAGTTGACACATTCGAATCATTTGTAACGACCGCAAAAATGAAATATTCCTTAAACGAAAGAATTAACATGATCCTAATAATAGGGGAATGTTATGAAAATTGTCTCTTAGCGGAAAGAGTATATCGCGAAAGGTACCCTGATAGGAGACATCCTAATAAGAAGACATTGGAGGAAGTTTTAAATATATTTAAAACCACAGGCAGTGTCAAGTATCTGAAAAAAACGAACTTCAACACTGTAACTAAGGACGAGGAGACACAATTACAGGTACTTACTTCTGTAATAGATAATCCTAGCACGAGTACACGTATAGTAGCTCGTGAGACTGGGTTAAGCAAGGCGAGCATATCAAGGATATTAAAAAAACATGAATACCACCCATATCACTATGAAATTCACCAGCATCTGAATAATGCGGATTTCGAGAAGCGGTTAGATTTTTGTTTATGTGTTTTAAATAAAAGTGGCGATGATGAAGATTTTTTTGAATAATATTTTATTTACGGATGAATCATCTTTTAATAATAACGGATCTTTTAATCGACGTAACTGCCATTATTACAGCACCGAAAATTGCCACAAATTTCAAATTACTGATCGACAACATCGTTGGAGTATTAATGTATTCGGAGGCATTTTGGGTAATTACGTCATTGGACCTCATTTTTTCGATGGATACTTGGATGGTCCCATATTTTTACAATTTCTCCAAGAAGAATTTCCATTATTATTAGAGAATATTCCACTGAATATTCGCCAAAACATGTGGTTACAGCTCGATGGTGCGCCACCTCATTTTTCATTGGCGGTTCGTCAATATTTAAATAGAATATTTAATAGGCGATGGATTGGAAGAGGAGGTCACGTAGCTTGGCCACCTAGATCCCCTGATTTAACCCCCATGGATTTCTTTTTATGGGGGTATATTAAAAATCAAGTATACACCACTCCTCCCACAACTGTTGAAGACATGAAGGACAGAATTAAGGATGCATTTAGATCAATAACACCCAATATGCTAAGAAATGTTAAACTATCGTTTCAAAAAAGAATTCAATTATGCATTCAGTGCGATGGTGGTATTTTTGAAAATTTGTTATAAAAAAATAATGTTGTTATTATTTTGTTAATTTCATTTGTTGTTTTTCGTTA
>OZ018393.1:40879631-40947371 GCA_963969525.1 Ontholestes murinus | reverse complement strand
AAAGGAATACAAAACAAAAGAAGGGAAAGACAATGAGATATAAAGATCACAGAATTTACAATGGAGGAGCTGAGACAGGCTACGAGGAAATTAAAAAATAAGAATGCGCCGGGACCGGATGGAATACCACCGGAAAAAATAAAAGCAACGGTGGAGGAAATACCGGAGAAAATTCTGGAAATAATTAACAAATATATAAAAGACCGACAATTTCCAACAGCATGGAAAGAAGCCAAATTAAGTCTGCTAGAAAAACCAAGGAAGGAAGGCGAAGAGACAAGATACAGGGCTATATGTCTAACAAACACATTAGGCAAACTATACGAACAGCTGATAGTAAAAAGATTAAAGGACGAAATACAGGGAAAGATAAGTGAATGCCAGTACGGATTTACAAAAGGTAAATCAACCGTAGAAGCAATAGAAAAGGTGCTAGAAATAACCGAAAGAGGCAAAAGGTACAACTATAAAAACAGAAGGAAGATGGCGATGGTAACATTGGACATACAAAATGCTTTCAACGAAGTTCAATGGAATGAAGCGAAGAAAGAGATAAACAAAATGGAAATCGAGGAATACCTGCGAGAAACTCTAGAAAAACTACTAGAGCGGAAGAAAAATACAAATTGGAGAGCGGGAAGAGCTCGAGTTAAAGGGTGAAATACCACAAGGGTCAGTCCTATGCCCTACATTGTGGAATATCTTTTTCAACGAAGTACTAAGAGCAAAGAATGACCACACACATAAAGAAGACAAAAGAAAAAGCCGAAAAAAAACATAAAAGCACTAGGAAGACTGATGCTAAACAAAAGAGGCCATCCATCGTACTATACGGATGTAAAGTGTGGAAGAGAGCACTCAGATGGCAGAAGTATAGGACGATGGTAGAGAGGCTACAAAGAAAACTAAATATAAAAATAACGAGGGGATATCGAACGATATCAAACGAAGCCCTCCAGGTAATGCGAGCGTTACCCCCATCGAGCTCATGGTGAAAAAGAGAATACAGAGCTTCCGAAAAGAAAGGAAAGTAAAAGAAAAGATAGAAGAAAACATTGAAAGAAAGTGGCAGGAGAAATGGGAAAGAAACACAGGAAAAGCGGAATGGACAAAAAGGCTAATACAAAACATAGGAACGTGGAAAAACAGAAAACATGGGCAAGTGAATTACTACATCACACAATTTCTAAGCGAGCACGGAAACTTCGAAAAATACCTGAACAAATACAAAATAAAAGATAATGACAAATGCACAACATGCAAGAAAATCGAAGATGCAGAACACACTTTCTTCGAATGCAAAAGATGGGCAGAAAAGAAAAATAAGGCAGAGGAAGAAATAGGAGAAGAATTGAAAGGGGAGAAAATAGTAGAAATAATGATGGAAAGTGAGGATAAATGGAACACAATAGAAATATATGTAAGAGAGATATTAGAAGAAAAAGAAAGAGAATCGAACAAAAAACGAGAGAAAGAAAAAGAAGAACATACCAACACTGAAGAAGGCGAAACCGGTTCCGGAGTTGAGTAGGTGGAAAAGAGGGGAGGTTTTAGTGGGGGAGTCCCACAGAGCCAAGAATTGATTGGCAGTGCATAAAAGCATTTCCTCCTCCATAAAAAAAAAAATGTGCTGCTCCCTAGACACGCATCCCTCGGCAATACTGTTCCACCTTGGATTGAGGTATTTTTTCTCAGTGGTTTCCTTTCCACCTTGACCCGGGCGGTTAAGCCAAGATCCCCTGGCTTGCGCCGCCCGCGAGACCTGACCACAAACAACGACGACAAGCCCGGTATAACAGGTCAGCGAGCAGACCTAGCATTGTTACCATTTGTGCAAGCCCTGAGGCACGATACTACAGCCGGGTATGGCGGGTAAATGAAAGAGTTTTTGCCCCCCTATCCCCCGAAACCTAATAGAATCAGGGGCCGAAAATGACCGAGAGTGGCCGAAGAGTTTGTCCAAAAGAGGACGATAGTTCATAGCGGAATCGAAAGTGACTCTAGTGAAGGGGAGCTGCAAAATTGTGATGAGCCCCGGAATCTCTTAGCAAAAGACAATCCACTCCCTCAAGGTGAGATTATTATGGATTGAATTTTGAGCCCCTCCACCACGACAAGGTGTATTTCTTCGGTACGATTACTTGGCTAAAATAAATTTTGATGCGTCGGATTCATATATACTACAACGCCGATTTGTAAGCTTGACGCCTTAGATTATAAAAATGTTGTTTCATGAACACCTGCCTTAAATTATTTTTACAAAACACCGGAGCAGCATAATGAAGGACTGCAGGATCTGTGTCCTCTCGCACTGAAGTTGGTAATGTTAATTCTCTACTATAATTGAGTAATGCTGTGGAAAATCCTGTGTATCCATGAACAGCACTGTTCATTTAAAATGATCGAACAGACAGGTGATGAACTCCCAAATACACTGGCGTTCAAAAAACCCTTTGAACTTGATATGGTTCGAAGAACCAAAATGGGTCCTTATTTGGTAAAACTGATTCACATGAATTTAAAAATGTCGATAATTTGGTTGGTTCTCTATCAAATTTAGGAATAATATCCAAAATGTCATTGACTGAAATTACTGATACGGCCATATTGATTGGTTGAGGATTTGTACGGTTTTGTGGATAAACGTTGCAAGCTTGATTAAAGTTATTTATGAGTTCTTTTAATTCGTCGTTATTTTTTTTATCGATGTTGAATTTGAATGATTATAATAATAGATTACTGATTATTTAAGATTGAATAATTATTGTTAATTGTTTATGCTATTGTTTATATTTTGCTATTGTCGTCAAAGTCGTTTAATTTGATTCAAGCGAACTTAAACCAAACAATGGTATCGGCATTTTAGGGATAGGATGTGGAGAAGGTAATTCTCGATGGCTTCTTTACAGATGGCTTCTTTTTTCTGTGTAAATTTTCTGCATATGAATTAAGGTTACCTATGGTTATGGGAAATGTGACTACTTTTTCTTTTCTTTAAGGGCGTATAACATAAAAGCACTTCGACACGTTGTATGTTATGTGCAAAGCCTCACGATGTTTTTTTTCTTTCTTACTGCTAGAATCCGGTGGAGAGCCTGGTGGATTCCAAAACTCGAACGCGATGTTCCTCTCCGGTAGGTGTCTCCAACAGTCAGGGGTTGTTGTGTGTTCATTGAAGAGACTGGGCGATACCAAATATCCTGAACTTGATTGTTCCTCTTCAATGGATGACTGCAATAGTCAGGAAATCGGCTGTTTGCTACTGGCACCGTTGACTTTTGATTTTACATACGTAGCCTCGTTTTGTTAATACAAAAAGAATTTCACTTTTTTGGAATTCTTTAACATCCACACGACTGCGCCAGTTATATTTTGGAAACTTTAAAATTACTTCTTAAAAAAGATTATTATTTTATTCTGCACGTGTGCTACAGCGAACTAACAGAGAATGAATTACATACGTGTATTTATAATATTGTTTTTCTTTTCTTCGTAAGCGGATTGTTGGCGTGGGGGGTGCGATAACTCACGCCTCTTTTTTCGGTGTTACAATGGTTTAGTTGTATTTTTTTAGATTTAATTTTAAAACATTATCATAATTAGTACCAAAAGACGTTTCCATTTTCTCTATAAAATTAACATCACATATATTTAATTTTTCAATTTTTATTTTTATTGGGTTTCCTCCTGAATTTTGTGATTGTAGTGATTGCAAGGCAATTTTTTACATTTACTAGTGCTTTGGGCATTTCTGTTTTTATACCCAAAATTCCAATACCATTGTCTAAATCCACTGGTAGCTTTATAACTTGTTGCGTACGAGGTGGAATAATTAGAATACGTTCTTTGAATTGATTTGTTTCATTTATTTGTTTTGGATTTTTGTAAATTATTGGGATTTCAACTTCAGATGTGGTTAATCGTCTTGTCTGTATATTTATATTAGCTCCTAATTGATTTAAAAGGTCTACAATAAGTAAAATTTGTGATAGCCGTTAGTTTGAAAAAGGGCGAAAATTGGAATTGCTGTAACTTCATTGCGTGTGCGGCGGTTTCAATTTGAAATTATTCGTTTGAAATAAAATCTTTACATGAGCAACTTTAGGGTTTCTTTAACTTCTAGTACTTACAGATTGGTTGGCTCGAAAAAATGGATCATTTGGTGCTACATAATTGTTCTCATATTGATATGAATTGGGTTCAAGGTAGTTATTTAAATTTTCATTGTCATTTATTTGATGGGCAAATAATTCTTCTGCGATATATGTCGGTTTTTGTCTAAATGTGGCGTTTTGTATTTTCACAGTTTTTCATGAATATGCCACTTCTTTATATCGCGACAATAGGCAATATGAAGCGAGCACTCCAGGCTCCTTATTCACGCGCGTAGTGAAGAAATTCGATATTCGTATGTGCTAGCTTTTATTGGCAATTGTTTTAGTTTACCCAAATTATTCATTATTTTTGGAGTAGCTCCACAAATTACACATGATTGAGAAGATGAATTTGTGACAATAGTGAAGGTTTTTCCATTAATCATAGTTATTTTAAATGTATGATTTATTTTAAATATTTCATTGAAACTTACTTCTGTAGGCATAATTATTTTAATTTGATTTTCTACGTCCTGTATAACTCTTTCTATTAATTTACGTGTTTCTTTTTGAAACAGTATTTTGATGGGTCTGCAAAATCTCGTTGATGAGGGTTAGGATTCTGCCAAAGAATTTTATTGTTTTTAGACTTTAGTTGTAGTGACATAATGCAAGTTGAAAACAGAAAAGCGTCTATTTTGGATGTACCATCGTTTTCGGAAAATGCTTGTTTGTACTTCGCATGTCCCGAACTTCCATCGCAGCCCCATATATATATCACAACTAGTTTGTGACCATTTTTTTTTTTTATAATTTCGAGTTACAACAGCTTTTATAGACTTCAATAATCTAGTGACAGTTTTATTTACAAAAGTTTGTAATGAAGCCTCGGCGGATATTTCGGTAACTTTTATTTGTTCTTCGTTAGGACACGCTTGTTTCGCTTTTAGTATATAGCCAAAACTAGGATAGATATCAGCATTTCGGACTTTTGCGCCAGATTGAATTAATCGGTAAGAATTTTTTGTGAATCTACCATCTACCATCTATATACAAAGCAAGCGCTTTCTCAGTCGTATATTTAATCGTTGCTTCGGAAAAGTCTTCCACGCAACTTCTCTTAACATTTTTGCACTGTCTTTACGGGCAGACGATCGCAAGCTAGTTTGAGTTGTAAATGATAATTCATCTTGCGAATATGTTTCCAGTTTCCTTTTCTTTGAACGGAATGCTTTATATGGTAATCTGTATTTACTAGTAAATTCTTCTTGTTTTTCTATCCATTCCGAAAAATTTGAATCAAATGTTAGGAGATGACGAGATGATTTTTTCCATTTGAAAGTAAATGTTGATGTTAAATTTGAGACTAATTTTCCAAATTTTCATTTTTTGTCTCTTCATCAATTATAAATTGCTTAACAATTTTTGAAAAAACTGCAGCATTCTTTTCTTGCAATGAGTTCTCTGCGCGCCATATATCAAGTAATTGTCTGCGCGGGAACGACACGCGACCTAAAAAATTAATAAAATCCTAACATGCAGTTTACTGCATCCAATTTTCTCTCAGTCAATAAGTAAAGTCGTAATATGGTTAAATAATTTATATATGTATATATTTCAGCCTGGACTCAAGCGGATCTCACTAATTATTCACTTTAATTTATTCTAGCGGACAGGTAACCTGTATTTCAATTTTTTTTTAATTGGCTTGGGCTAGGTTGAAGATCATAGGGAAGGGGAATTCAGATCGTTATTTTCATTTACTGTAACAACGTATGGTTTTAGAAGATTTAGATGATATGTTCTAATTTTTGTTGGGCAGTCAAAATCGTATTTTAAATATTTTCTATTATTACTTTACTTTTATTATTACTACTTCTGTCAAAGGATTCCTTTGATTTCGTTTTGGATTGTATTTGTTATTTCCCCAATAATTTTTAACTTGTTATAACGGTTGCTAGATTTATGTATTCTCGATTTAAATTATTATCCAATAAATTACAACGTTTCGCATACGAATGTATGCATCTTCAGAGCCTAAAATTTTTACAATATTATATTACAAGATTTCAATTATAAATATAGTAATAAATAATAATAATGACAAATCAAAGAATAATTTAATTTATAGAAATAAGGGCGACTTACTTGTAAACAATTAAGAGTAAATCCTACGTAAGGTAGGCGACCACGTGAGCATGGCGTACATTTTGAGGTTAGATTTCGTATTTTCCATATTTGGGGACATCAGGTGAAAGTACAGTAAAATAGGAAATTGCGCAGTTAATTCACTGTTTCGTCAGGTCAGTGTGATTCAGAAAAAGTTAAAATAATAAGAAATGTTGACAATGTTACTAGATAAAATTAATTAAAAATGAATACATCTGACCAGACCAGACAACAGACAGTGTCACGAGCTGAATGTAAAGAAGGCAAAAGAGGGAGAAACTTGTTCGGCATATCGACAATTTAGAAATGGTGGAATTAAAAGTCAGGTTTACACCAAGATGGAAAAAAACAGCGTGTTGATGAGAGGCCACAGCTTAGCCAACGACGCTTTGGCCTTTTGGACTTGATATGCGATCGTCTTTGACCAGGTCAAGTGCTGGTCGAAGATTATCCCGAGATATTTGATCTCGTCCTTTATCGGAATTAGATCCCCGCCGAATGAGAATTGGGGGGGATTAACGAGCTTTCGCTTTTTGAGGTGCGGTCTGCTGAAATGTACGGATACACTCTTATCAGCATTGACCTCGAGTCGCCATCGTTTTACCCACTTCTCGTAGGTATCGAGAGCGGTTTGGAGAGACTTCTTGAGATGAGCATTGGAACCTCCTCTACCAAGTAGAGTTGTGTCGTCAGCGTATTGAGCGATCATTACCGGAGCCATGTTCGGTATATCGCTGGTGTAGATTTTGTATAGTGTTGGGGACAGGGCAGAGCCCTGTGTTACGCCTGCACAAATCTTACGCTCGGTAGATAACGTATTGTTAATCTTGCATTGGAACTATCGCTCGCATTAGGGGAGAATTCAGTCTCTAGCGCGTTTGCGAACACCTCAGCTTTGTCGGGTTCGGTGTAAACGTGGCCGTTCGCACCCTGTAATGCTTGGTTGTTGTGGTTTTGCCGTTTGAGCGTTCGAACGAATTTCCAAACCGAGTTTGGTTGGTCGTTCATCGCGTCGAGGCGGCGTTCCCATCGCGAGTTATTACATTTTCGAATATTGTCTCTGACTTTCAGCGCGAGTCTATTGTATTCCGTACGATGTGACGGATTGCGCGTGTTCTGCCACCGACGGCGGGCAGTTTTCTTCTCTCTGATCAGAGACTTTAGCTCGGGTGGAATGGCCAGTGGATCTGCCCGAGCGGTGATTCTGCTGGTTGACTCGTTAACAGCGGATTGTATTGCTACAGAAAGCTTATCAACTTCTGCCTCGAGGTCTGCTTTAGATCTGATTATCTGAAGAAGGGAGATGTACTGCTCAACCTTTCGCCTGTATTTTAGCCAACTGGTGGATTTAACCTCTCTCAAAGGTCGACTCGTGCCGAACGCAGGGTCCAGTATTACTGGGTTGTGGTCGGACAGATCGTCAGGTGTCCAAATGTCATGGTCTGATTTGCCGTTTGAGAAAACGGCTATATCAATCACGTCGGGACTGTAAAGAGCATTTATGGGGTATTACGTGGGACTAATGGGTCCTACCGCTCTGATATTATATCTCGAGTTGGTTATGAAATCACTGAGTGATTTTCCCCGAGTATTCAGTTTCCTGCTGTTCCAGCAGGGGCTCTTTGCATTCAGATGGCTATGATTGTGGGCGTATTCCCCTTTTTACGTAGATGGCGGTGCCGCCAGAACGGGTATCGTTGTTGTGGTCTTGGAATTTGGATATAAAACCCGGAATTCTAGGTCGCCGACGTTCACCGAGATGAGTTTCATTCACCAGCATGATATGAATATCATTCTCGTGTATGAAGTTCTCTAGCTCATGGATTCGGTCAGAGAGTCCGTTCGCATTCCAAAAGGAGAGGCGAAGGAATTCTGTCGGGTTGTCAAGTCGGCTGTTGTAAGACATAGTCGGTTATTAGACAGTATCGTGAATTTTAAAACCAAAGGTTTTAATTTTGGACAGGCTTGTCAACCAATTTGGCGTAAGCCAAGCTGATGATGGCTCTTTCGGCCTGATTAGAGGTTCGTCTAAGAAGATCCTCGAAGATTAGCGCCCAGTTTACTGAGCCTGTCGGATGGGGATCGCTTGATGACTGTGGAGCGGCGGTCGGAAGATCGCCGAGCGCTTGTTTGAAGGAAACTCCTTCCTGTCTGAAATTCGAGCGGAAACTCGCTGGCTTCTTACGTTGCAGTTGCGTAAAAGCACTGCAGCCGCGGTAACTAGCCGGGTGATTACCCTGGCAATTGGCACATTTGGTCGGAGTGTCATCATCGATGGTACACTCAGAAGAATGGTGCTTGCCTGCGCATTTCACGCAGACGAAGTTGGCTCTGCAATTGGCCTGAGCGTGGCCAATTTTTTGACAGCGGTGACACTGGTTACCGCCGTTGGACTTCCTTTTTGGTTCCACTTTGACGTAGAGCCCGCAAACAAATTGTTGTTTAAAGATCTGCTTCCCTTCTTCGGAGTTTTCAAGCTTGACGTACACAAGCTCATAACACATGGATCAATAAGTCCCGGGACTAACAATGAAAACAACATTTTTTTTGCAAAATTTTTTTTATTCATCTACATAATCACCTTTTAGGGTGATACAATCGTTCCACCGCTTTTCCAATTTTTCAATACCATGTTTAAAAAAATTAATATCTTTCGCTTCAAAATAAGCTTCTGTTTTAGCGATGACCTCCTCATTTGAGCCAAATCTTTTTCCCTGGAGCATTTTTTTAAGGTCAGCAAAAAGCCAGTAGTCACTGGGGGCTAAATCTGGCGAGTATGGGGGGTGGGGAAGCAGATCAAAGCCCAATTCGTCCAATTTTGCCATTGTTTTCATTGACTTGTGGCAGGGTGCATTGTCTTGGTGAAAAAGGAATTTTTTTCTCTGCATGTGCGGTCGTTTTTTTGCTATTTCCTTCTTCAAACGCACCAGCAAGTCAATATAATAGTCGCTGTTGATCGATTTACCTTTTTCGAGGTAATCAATAAAAATCACGCCATGCGTATCCCAAAAAACTGACGCCATGACTTTTCCAGCTGACTGCTGCGTTTTCGCACGCTTCGGACGGCTTTCGTCAGCTGTACGCCACTCAGATGACTGCCGCTTCGACTCTGGAGTGTAGTGATGTATCCATGTTTCGTCCATGGTCACGTAACGACGCAAGAAATCTTTTTTGTTACGAGTCAATAGCGATAAACAGCTTTCTGAATCATCGACTCGTTGCTGTTTTTGTTCCATCGAAAGCAATCGCGGCACCCACTTGGAAAAAACCTTTTTCATGCTCAATTTTTGATGAACGATAGCAAATACACTTCCATATGATATCTGTGTCATCTCAGCAATCTCACGGAGCTTCACTTTACGGTCTTTCATGATAATTTTTGTCACTTCACTCACATTTTCCGGTGTAGAGGCTTCCACAGGTCTACCCGAGCGTTCCGCGTCATTTGTGTCGGTACGACCACGTTTAAACTCGGTAAACCACCGACAAATCGTTGTTTTTGATGGAGAAGATTCCGGGTAACATTTTTCAATCCATTGTTTCGCTTGCACGGTGTTTTTACCCATTAAAAAACAATGTTTTATTAGAACACGAAACTCGGTTTTTTCCATTTTTTAAACTGACTACAAAATGACTGAATGAAAGAATTTATCCATCGGAATTTCTACCATAAATACAGTTTCAATATCTTCAACCAATTTTCTTAATTGTTGAACAAACCATGAAACACAGTTTTCACCTCTGTATAAATTAAATTTTGATAATGATTCATCATAGGAACAATGCAAATAGTACGCGCTACTCATGGGAATATGTTTTTGATATTCACCATGGTTTTCAGTTTTCTGTAAAATACATTCAAAATCGGAATATATTAGGTTGGGGAATAAGTCCGTTCGGTTTTTTTCAAAGAGCTTTATTTAAACAAAAAACAATAATTATAACAATACATTAATCAATGATATATTCGCCATTACTGTTTACGACCTTCTCCCACCTCTCGATCAATTTGTTGATGCCGTTTCGCCAAAAATCGCCCGGTTTAGTGTCGAAGAAGTTGCTGAGCCAGATTTTGAGGCTCTCTTCGCCATCGAAAGTAACACCTCTTATTTGGTTTGATATGGAGCGGAAAAGGTGGTAATCGGTTGGCGCAAGGTCTGGAGAGTACGGTGGATGCTGAAGAACCTCCCTTTCGAGCTCTTGGAGTGCGGTTTTGACGACTTGTGCAACATGCGGCCTGGCATTGTCATGAAGCAGGATGACCTGGCCTTGACGATCCGGTCTTTTTCGTCGAATAGCCTCATTTACGCGGTGCAGCTGCGCATTGTAAAGCTCCTGTTGACCGTGGCGTTTCGTTCGAGCATTTCCCACCAAACGCAGATCATGGCCTTTTTTGGGTGGAGATCCTGCTTGACTCTAGGCTTCGGCGTGTCTTCTGGGGCCACCCACTCTTTTCGTTGCTTCATATTGACGTACAGGCACCATTTCTCATCCCCTGTGACGATTCGGTACAAAAAGCGCTGTTTATGACGTGTTCCTCGATGGTGGGCGAGGTGTTGAGCAGCGATTTGAAGACGATTTTCTTTGTTGATTTCGCTAAGCTCGTGAGGCACCCAGGCTCCGAGTTTTTCGGCAAATCCCATTGAATGAAGATGATTGAGGATTGTCTTATGATCGCAGTTCATTTTTCCGGCCAATTCACGACTTGATTGGCGACCATCCTCCTTCAAAAGCGCCTTGAGATGCTCCTCATCGAATTCTGCGGGTCGTCCGCTGCGAGGCGTGTCGTCGAGGTCAAAATCGCCATTTCTTACAAAAGTATAATTTATGTCCCCTTTTAGAGATTTGTGTTTTTACCAATCTAGATAAATTTTTTATCCAAGCAAAATGATTTACTTCACCTTGTGTAATTAATAATAAATCTATAACTCGTTTCGATATATTATTGCTTAATTTAATTGGTACAACAATATCTTGGATTTCATTATCTAATGTGTAAACATTTATATTTAAATCGTTTAATTTCTCAAATTTTGATATATCTTCTAGACTGATTGGAAATGTGATATTATCATATCTGAGAACGGTACTGAAATGGGGGTATGATTTAATTCAATCTGAGTGTGACTGTGCAGGATACATTGCAGATGTAACAGCCCATAAAAAACAAAAGTTATCAGTATTTTTAACATTAATTACAGCTTTCTTATTTTGAATATAAAGTGGTAATTTAATGTAAGAATCTACTGTAATTGGATTGTAATTGTTAATATTTACTTTTATAAACATAATTTCTAATAATGCCCATCCTGAATCTTTCTCTTGAAATTCACTTAAGCGATTTAATAGTTTATCATAAACATTATCATGATACCATTGTTTTATATTAGTGGATTTATCAATAATTTTATTTCTCGTACTGAATGTTTTATTTTCAATTATATTTTTTGATGGTAATATAAATTTTCCACATAATATTATATTAACATTTAACAATGAAGTTAATTTACGTTTAATTTTAATAGAAAAACTTTTAAATGCTTTATGTAAGAAATGACGTGGGTCTTTATAATGTAAATTAATAATAATACCTGTACATATTCTACTCTGAAAACAAGATTCAATATCTTGCCAGATTCATTTTTGGGTTGACCCTGTCTTTTGTTGTAATTTTAACTTGAAATATTTCAGTAAGGATAGGTTTCCCTCTAATTTTGATTGCTGCATTCTAAATTCCTTACTTTTTACTGCTTTTCTGATTAAAAAATTATTTTGTTTACATGCTTGATGAAATTTTTAACTTCATAATTATGTTTAACTAAATGAATTGATTTCGAAATTGTTTTAATTAAATTATCACTTATTTCTGAAATGTTTGTCATTTTCGTTTGTTATACACTGTAACAAAAGTAGAAACGATAGAATTAAAATTAATTTAAGAAAAACAATAATAATACGTACCTTCCTTTATCTAGGCAATATAATCAAAATCAATTGTTTATTATTATTTAATGGTTGTGATTACGGTGGAGCTAATGTACGTGTTTTAGTATTATGCAGGAATATACGCACAACTTAGAATTTATACCAAGAGGTAGGATATAATTTGTTGAATTAAGTGCTTGAGGAGGGGGAGCAGGTTAAAAATAATAGTAAAAATCGTATACCTTACAATAATTTTATTTCAACTGTTAAATAATAGTAAAAGTCGTATACATTAAAATAGTTTTAAATTTTACTGCATATGTCATCTTAAGATTTTAAATTAATATGTAATTATATAATTAATATGTAATTCTATAATTATAGAACAACTTAAAATACAAATTAAACTCTAACACTCACTAAACTTAATATCTACTGTTTGCCCCACATGTTTTGTTACCGACATATAAATCGGTTTAATGTTTATTTCACTAATGTTTGTTTCACTTAATACCGCGAATCTTTGCGGCAAATACACGACACACCTAGGATGCAGCAGCACAGCCTGGATAGCATCACCATGTTGCGTCCTCACTTTCCGAAGATGCTCCACTTGGTATTTTTTTCCAATGATCAGCGTTTTTATGGGTATAACTGGTAATTGTGTTTCTCCTCCAATTTTATTCAAAATATCCATGTTATTGCTGATACTGTTGCTGGAGCTGTTGATGGTACTGTTGCTGTTACTCTTGCTCTTGTGACAATCTTCTTCGATGAAGACTTAAAACTTTGTATGTCTATTAGAAATGAAATTCGTATTTAAAGTAGATTTTTTTATTAAAAAAATCTAGTTATACCCACAACATGCTTGAAATAGATTCATACGTGATTCGCTTTATACGTTCGTAAGGTATCTCAATGAATTTCATTTACATTTCTAGTTTAGTATACAACCTACCATCGTTTCCCACCGTACACTGTTTGTTTATATTCTGCTTTACACTCTAATTAAATTTTTTCAAATACTTGATACACTTTTACAGAATTAATTGCGTCCGTTAATTATATTTTCAATTTCAATCAATTTCCTGCTCTCTGTTCCCACGAGTAATGTAAACGTAGTGCCCGTTAAGTGATCTGTCTGGGTGAACAACTATCTATAACCTGCTTGTTAAAAAAATCTTATGATTAGCGTTCCCACACATTAAACTCAATATTTATTTTATACCTTGTAATGTAAAAGGAAGAAATATAATAACATTCATTTAAAGTGATTAATTTACATTTAATCTAATAATAATAACAATACAAAATTATAATAAACATTAATACATAATTATAGATATTAAACAAATATTAATATCACAAAAATTGTTCCAATTTTTCCACATATTGTAAATCAAGTTTTGTTAATGTTGCACAAAGGCACTTCAAACATCTTTCCTCCTGGCAGGCCTCGGTGGCTTTGGAATATTTCGTTTCCAACTCCCTGAGGTGCTCCACTTCGTCGGGTTCTACAGCAATTTGATTTTGCCTTAAACAAGCGTCGAACTCCAAATTGGAAAAGAGTTTCGCCAAATTTGTCACGATAGATTTAACATCTGTTTCTTCAACGAAACTCGTGTACGCCATCCACATTGTAAATTTGATATAATAACTTTGGAAGTAGAAAATTAACTGAACTGTGTATCTAGCTAACATCTATTTATACAAGAAAAGTATATAAAACTTATATACTCGTATATGTAAAATTTTATATACTCAAGTAATGTAAAGGATATGAACATTTTAAAATCCAGTTGTTGATTGCGACCCTACGATAGGACGTTTTCTCCCTGTGCGCCATCATCACCGAGTTTCAAAAAACTGTATCTCGGCCACCCGCGGTCTGATCGAACCCAAAACTGCTATGCGCACCCCCCTGACCTCACTGTGCGTGTGTGCGTGCTCATTTGTGACATCAGCCTGCGTATCAGCAAATATGCACATGGGGAAGGGGATAGCAGTGCGATTCAGAGAGCAATACGGAAATCAGGAGGCTCTCAGACGACAGGGCGCCAAGCCAGGAGGACTAGCTCACCTCGCGGTCACCACCGAGGTGCCGACTTGTGCCTGTGGTACGAAGTATGACGACAAGCCCACCAGGGAGGCGCTCTTTAACAGCCTGCGAGAACTAAAGTCGGCGCTCGCACGACTGGGGCTTAACAAGGTGGCAGTCCCGAGAATCGGGACTGGACTAGACAGGCTGGATTGGCCAACCACCCGCAAGATGTTAGAATACATCTTTGCAGACACGGACGTGCGCGTGGTTGTGTACTCAATGAAGAAGGACGGCGGCAGCTGGAGTACCGAGGCACAAGCCTCCGATACCACCGAAACCATCTCTGCCGACGAGTGGCCCCGCGCCGGAGGCAGGAGGAGAAGAAGGGGCCGTAATGCTGACGCACCCGGGGTAACTACCAACGGCGAAACTACCCGCCCACAATATGCGACGGTGGCAGGAAGCGCTCCTAAGACCACCCAAGGACCAACCCTGGACGCCAGAACAACACATCGACGACGCAGAACCCTCCCCGTCTCGCCAACCAGCCTGCCCTGGAAGCAGAAGCTCTAAGGATCGTGGTGGACACGACCAACTCCACCTACTGGGAAACCTTGACCAAGATCAGAACATCTGTTCTGGCTGGCTCCTACCCTGACGCTGTAGCTGCAGCCCGCAGAACCCGAACAGGAGCGTTGCAGCTGGATCTTCGCCAGGGCATCGCACTTAACACCATCAACGGGGTGATGGACCTAGTCATCGGTGTTGTCGGCGCAGGGAAGGCCCGCCTCGCAAGCTCAGGCAGGGTGGCCTTGGAACTTAAATCTCTGGACCCCTCTCTACCAAACGACGTCATCAAGGACGCCATTGATGACACCCTGGGTGGCCCAAGCGACGTCGACATTGTTTGGGTTAGAGATTACACCCCAACACTGAGAATTGCTCTCCTTGAAGGACCGGCCGACGTAATGAATGACCTACTACGACACAGAGTAGTCAGGATCGGCTGGCTGGACTGCGTCGTGGCGATGAGGCAGACCAAGCCTCCACAATGCGGCAGATGCCTTGGCTTCTGCCACCGACGAAGATCCTGCACTGGCCCCGACTATTCCGACTGCTGCCAACGCTGCGGAACACCTGGACACCTGGCTGCCGGCTGCCAGAACGCAGCCAACGACCTGCCCTGCAAGATGTTGGGCGTGACGTCGAACCACTTTACCGGCTCCACAGGCTGCTCCTCCTTAAGAGTGACGACTACACGGAACACCTCGGCTAGATCATCCCCCCCCAGGAATGCAAGAGTCAATGCGCGGGATTGACTCCTCGCCCCTCCCCCACGCAGATCTGGCCCCAACAGCGTCAGCATCCACGACACGGAGGAAGCGAATGATATCCTGCGCACCGTCCTCCAGGTGAATTTGAACAGGTTCCTCCTACCTCCGGAGACTCTGGTGACCCGGACCAACTGGCAGCTGACATCTCTGCAAGACTACGAGCAGCCTGCGACGCCTCGATGCCTAGGAGGAGCATGACGGCCAAGAAGAGGATGTTTATGTAATTCCCAACTGCGAAAACCAATTTCTAAATCTGTACCCTTCTCAATATAATTTAATAATGTTAAACGCTCTACATCTGCCACAGAGATATGCGGTACCCGCCAAACAATTTTATTAATATTAACTTTAATTTTTTCATTAATGGCAGTATTATAAATTGCATTTAGATCTGAATTACTTCTAATCAAAACAAGTTCTTGACGAAGATTCAATAAAACTTTTTTAAAATCCTCAGCAAATCCCATCAGTATTTTTAAAGGAACACAAACATTAAAATAACCCATCGAATCTTCTAAATTATAAGTATCAATCGACCAACCGGCATTAATTAACTTATTTTTATCACTCTCATTAAATGAAACATAACCCTTCATTGTTGTAGTAATACCTGGATTTCTGATACGATCAATAACTTTTCCACCAATCTCATAGCGAATTTCTTCAAATAAATGTGCAAATCCATTATTAATAAATTTAGCAGTACCTGATACCTTGTTGTCAAACGACCCTCTATATAAATATAGCTATCAGATGGTAAAGTCTAAATATCCTGTTGTTGAATAGGAATTCGGATTTCATCATTGTTATTGAATGAAGTTGATGCGTAAGGAAGGTGTGAATGTTTTTCAGCATTTATAATAGAATTATCAAAAAGTGCCTTTTCTCCTACGTTTAATATATTCACCTTTAAGTTTTAAATCAAGCTGTTATAGAAAGTGACGATTTTCAGGTGTTAACCGTATTATAGCTTTACTATTAATAAGTGGTTGCGATGAAGTAGTCTTATTTAAATAATTCTTATAATACCGTACAACCATGTTATTCAGACACTCTTAGATGTAGTCTTATCGTTATGACTTCCTTGCGAAAATTGATGTCGTTTCCATTCTGATCTACTATTTTAAGCACAAGTTCTGAGATTATTCTCGTATTTATAGGCATGTATAGTACATTTTGAGGGACTTCAATAGTTTTAAATCCAGGTGGTACTGATGGAAAAAAATCATGTAGTGTATGAACCAATTGATTATTATTGTATGCTCCTGTGGTTATGTTACATTCCACACGTATGCTGTTTACTTTTAATATATTTACAGGTAAATCAGATATGTGTACTAGGTCAGGTTCCAAAATTTTGCTTTCAAAGCCTAATAAACTGTTTATTGATTGTGGTTTAGTAAAATCAATCGATTTTGTACACTTTATGTGACATTTTAAAGTATTATTATTAGCTAGTATATGACAAACAGCTTTGAAATTAACATCTTTATTTAATTTCTCAATTTTATTGTTAATAAAGTTGTTGATATCATGTAATTCATATGAACCGATTGGTATTGTAATAACCTTATCACCAATATGAAATTTATTATTATCCTCATCAATATTTGGAATAGCATTGTAAGTTTCAAAACTTATTAAGCCTAAACTATAACTTTTTTCCTCTGATGTTAAATCAATTGGCGGATGATAATGTGCTCTAAGCAATGATGTTGTACCAGTAAGAGTGAACGTCTGCATTTTACGACAACTGTACCACTAGTGAAAACAGTAATAAAACTTAAATATTTTTATATAGAAATTCTAAACACAAGTGCCCACATACTACGGTATTAAATTTTTGAATTCTATCATGATTATAAAAATGTTTAACTTGTCCACTACTATTAAAATAATTTACAATTTCTATAGGTGGTTTTAAGTTACCATAACTATCATAATATTGTACATTATTAAATCTCTTTACATAAGCAACCCAATGAGTACCTTGACCCTTCTTAGTATCTAAATTAACAATACCACACTCAAGTTCTCTTATACTTTTAGGTAAATTGTCCCGCATGAAAACGCCTCGAAAGGAAGATATTTTCTTTGCCAACTTTGTTAAATCTATATTAGTGAGGGCACGTTGTGGTAGTTTTAAGAGGTTTTTGAATAAGGTTTTAAATGTAACCCATACCCTGGTTTATATGGTTTCAGATATAATCCTTTACCGACAGCTATATCTTCCATTGCTTGATTGTGACGCTGTTTTTCCTTAAGATCTGCAGCAGCAGCTTTTGCATCATTAACAGCTTTTGCATCATTAACAGCTTTTGCAATTCCAGCAGCACCACCACCTAACGCTCCCAGCGCACTTAATCCAGCAAATAATGGAATTAGTGGTAAAAAATCAACACTTTTTGGAATCGGAATAATCCTCGTGGGTTTTCTTTTTTTAATCCCCTTAACTGCATTCAATGCAATTTTTGATGCTGATATTAAGTCAGTCGGTTTTAATCTTTTTAATTCAGATCGAGCCTTCTTTACCGCTGAATTAAATGATAACCCACGTTCTCTTTTAGTTTTAGTAACCTTCTTTTTATTCCTTCGTTTACGTAACCCCAATCCTAATTTAACTTAAGCCTTCATAGCTCCTGCAACACCTAAAGCTGCTGCTCTCTCGGTAATACTTGAGTCAGATGCGTTAATTCGTTTTATTGCTTCGGTAGCTAATATTTGATTAGCTTTGTGTCTACTTTCTAAATCATTAAATTGAGAATAGGAGATATCATGTTTATTAACACCTTTTTTTTTTTTTGAGGGACGTGATAGTCGCGCACGACCAACAGTGTCCTCCCTGAATTCCGGGGACACCAGTGGAACCATGACATTTCTTCGCCTGCTGACCCCCAACCATCTTTATTAATCTTTATTTTTTCAAAATACATACAGAGTTAACAAACAATAATAACAACCGATAGCAATAACAATATAACAAATAGCAAATAGTAGACAGATTACGAACAATAAATCATTGCGCCAGGTGTAGCTGAGTCTGTGCCTCGCGTTCAGCCAGCAGTGCGTCCTTCCTGTCGATGATCGCAGTTGCGGTGTGGTCGACCACCTTCCAAATCTCGTGGCTAGACATCATGGCCTCAACTATTGTAGTCACTGTGGATACTTGGCCGAGCTTCGCGGCTAGTTCCGTCCGCTCATTTTGCCACATGGGGCACTGGAAAAAGGTATGTTCGGCGTCGTCCGTGCCCTCCTCACACCACACGCAGTTCCCGTCGTCTGCCTTGCCGATGCGGCTGAGATATGATATGAAGCAGCCATGGCCTGTCATCATCTGGGTGAGATGATAGCTCAACTCACCGTGGGGTCTGTGTAACCACGACTCTAGGTCGGGGATGAGCCGTCGAGTCCAGCTGCCGCTCGATCCATTCGCCCACCTTTGTTGCCAGCGTGTGGTCCGCCGTCCCTCCGCTTCCTGTTTGGCCTCGCGTTTGGTAGACCCTCTCCTCGTAGCCGCGTATGTCTCCTGCCTCGCAAGAAGTTCAAGGTCCGGGGGTGCAGTTGTCGCCAGGACTTCAGCTGCGTCGGTGGATATGGTCCTGTAGCCACGGATAATCCTGATGGCGCCAGGCCTCAGTGCGCTGCGATGTTTCGTTGGGCCTTAACACATGATGCCCATGCCGGGGCCGCGTAGAGCAGCTTCGACCGTGCAACACCCATCAGGAGTCTCCTCTTGTCTTCCGTCGGGCCACCCACGTTGGCCAAAAGTCTACTGATAGACCTGGCGGCGGCGGCTGCACCCTTCGCTGCTTCATTGACGTGCATGCTGTATAGTGGGTTCGCCTGTAGGTGAACACCCAGGTATTTGATACTGGGCGCCACCGCGATGTCTTGACCTAGGATGCTGAAAGTCTGTCCAGCATGCCTGCCTGCCCTCCGTCTGGCCAACCATGTCGCAGCCGTCTTGTGGGCAGCGATCATCAGCCCCTTGGCGGCCATCCATCATTGGACAGCCGAAGTAGCCTCTTGGGCTACTGCTTCCACTTCTTCCATCTCGCGTCTCCTGACGACGATGAGGATGTCGTCAGCAAAACCCACGATGTCTGCCCCCTCAGGTAGCGGAATCCTCAGCACACCGTCCTACGTGATGTTCCACAGCAGCGGCCCGAGGACCGACCCCTGTGGAACTACGCATGTAGTTTGCCTGTTGACAGAGATGCCCCGTTCGCCTTGAAAGATTAGTTCGCGGTCACTGAGGTAATCCGCGACGATGGCCAGCAGATGTTCGGGGGTGCCCAGCTCCACTAGTGCAGACATGATGACCGACCAGGGGATAGAGTGGAAAGCGTTCTGCACGTCGAGGACGATTGCTAGACAGTGCCTTCTCCTCCGCAGGGGGCCCTGGTTGGCTTCGTCCGCCAGCCTGCGGACTTCCAGCAGGGCATCGACGGTTGACCTGCCACTTCGGAAACCAAACTGCCGTGTTGAGAGGCCTCCCGTTTCTTCAACCCAGGCGTTCAGCCTGTTCTTAAGCAGCTTCTCCAATAGTTTTCCTTCACCGTCCAGAAGGCACAAGGGCCTGTAACCCCCAGGGGTGGTGAGCGATTTTCCACCCTTTGGAAGAAGTGCCAGCCGAGCCTTCTTATAACGCGTGGGGAACACGCCCCTGGACAAACACTTGTTGAAGAAGGAAACAACCGGAGCGGGGTTCCTGATGATTTATTCATTGGTGGCTTCGTTAGGGATGCCTCCTGGGCCTGGGGCCTTGCGGCATGGCAGCGACCTAGCCGCATCCATCACTTCCTCTTCGCTGAAGAGATCATCCTCGTTGATATTCGCGGGGGGGCCTCTCGGGTGCGTGTGGCCTTCTTTGGTCGGGAAGAGGGAGTTGACAACCTCCACTGTGCCTCCTGGGACAAGTACAGCAGGATTAGGCCGGGCGTCGCCCAATTTCTTGGCGACCAGCCGGTATGGTTTGCCCCATAGTTCTTCTTCCACTTCGGATAAGAGCCTCTTCCAGGCTTCGCGTTTGCTGTTGACGATGGCAACCTTAAGTTGGGCCCTGGCGCTAGATGCAGCGAGCTCGAGGGTCTCAACACTGCGCGCATTTCCGTGGCTCCTCATGAGGTCCCGCCTTGCCCTGTTAGCCCTGCGACGGGCTTCCGCGACGTCTTCGGACCACCAGTACACCTTCTTGCCAGTCCCGCGTCTCTTGTTGGGGATGGCGGCCTCGCAGGCATCGCGCAGTCTTATGGAAAGATCGTCAGCAAAATCGTTCGGGTCTGTGCAGGTCGTTTCGAAGTTGGCCATACGAGCATGGAAGATCTCCCAGTCCGCACGGTCCAGTTTCCAGACTGGGCCTGGCTTAGGGGGCTCCTGGGTAGCAGCTGCGCACAATATCCTGTACTCGATGATTCGATGGTCGCTGAGGGATTCAGTGGCTTCGTCAACCTTCCATCCTACGACTCTCGGCAGTAGCGTCGCATCGACAAGGGTGAGGTCGATTATAGAGGACGAATTGCCGCGGACGAATGTCGGCGCATCGCCTTCGTTGGCCAGCAGCGGTAATGAGCGGGCGTCGGATCTGGATTGGGTTGTATATATATATTAATTAACACTTAATATTAATATAATGTGATAAGTAAATAAAACACAAATTATTTTAAAATCTATATTAGAATATTTAAAAGTACACATTTGACATAGACTTACATACAATAAATATAATTACATTATAGTAAAACTATAATTATTAATATTTACATTTCTTATAACCGTACGGTACAGAGTTATAGTCTTTAAATTTACGTTTTGTAGAGTTTGGTTTATATATTTTTGTTTCAGTCCGGGTCACTAATTCATGTTCTGCGGTTCTGCGAATGTTTGTGGTTACTACAGGTATAGGCTCACTTCTCTTTAAAACCATTTCAGCAATATTTTTAAAGTTTATTAATTTAGAAGTAGTATAATTAAGTGTTATACCTTTAACTTTCACTGAAGCACTTATACCTTTTTGTCCAATCACCTCGTACCCATAATTTTTTGGTCCTCCTGACACAAACTTTAAAATAAAACTGCCCTCGCCGTACACAGGCCCCAACTCGTCCGTCATCTCACCGATGAAATTTCCTGTAGGGACATCATATTCTCGTTCGCGTCCTATGTAAATTATACTGTCAGTATCATAGTAGAGTACACGCTCCTCCAATTTTTCTAAGTAACTGTAAAGTTTAAGTCTTGCTTGAGCTGTTGTGTATGCAGCTAGTGTAACATTATCTGTACTTAAGGGGTCGTACGCTTCCTCAATGAATTCGTAATTTACGACCACAACATCTTCAGTAATTGGTAAGATACCACAAACCCCTACCGAAGGATTTTTCACTAGATCAAATAGCTCTTCGGGTCTATTAATCACAGCTGTTTTTGCTTGATTTTCGCGCTGTCCTAATTTTCCCCAGAAGGAGTTCAAAATTAGTTTTGCAAGAGATCGAAGACCGGGGTTTTCCAAAATACATGCAAATTCTAGACGAACAAATCTTCAATATATTTGTCCTTTTCCTCCCGAGTATTTAAATTTTTAGGCCACCCAGAAGCTTGTTGTTTATATTTAATAAAGGCGTTCATCATTTCGGTGAACAATCCTTCTGAATTTAATTTTTACACTTAATATTAATATAATGTGATAAGTAAAAAAGTCATTTAATTGTTATCAGTAACAAAATGGATTGGGTTGCATATATTATATACATTTAATATTAATGTAATGTGCTAAATAAAAACATATATTATAAGCAATTAAGAGAGTAGCAATTGGTAATGAAAATGTTATCAGTAACAAAATGGATTAGTTTGCCTATATTATAAACACTTACTTACGAGAGTAGTAAATTGGTAATGATTAATGTAAAATCAATTAATAATAATTATAATTTTAATGTAAATGTTATCAGTAACAAAATGGATTGGGTTGCATATACCTGAAAACAGCAAAGATAAGGAAAATAAAAACGACTAATTTAAGCAATAATGACAATTTATTGAAAACAAAATTATTAAAAAAATAATGACAATTTATTGAAAAAAAATTATAAAAAAATAATAGTCGGGAGCACTTCCTGGATGCGGCTGCTGCTACCTATTGAAAAAAAAATTATCGTTTTTGTAGAGGAGAGGCAGATGAAGGAATCATTGGGTTGGGTGTATGGCAGTGTCGAACCTTTTTGACAAAGGTTTATTTTTATCGTGACCACAATATTTTCCCAAGCCTATGATATTAGTAAAAATCATAACTATATACTAAAAATGAATAAATACTTTTGTAATTTCAATTAAGTAGGAGTAAATGAATTAGTAAAGTTCTTTTAATTTTCACTCTAAAAATTAAATAAATTGAACAACATTGAGTATTATTAAAATTTTAAAAATTTATCATTATTAATTTAAAATATCTTACCATTACAGAGCAGCATCCTTCTCCAGGGAGATAAAAATCTCCCTGGGTGTGGTCCTCCACCAAACCCAAATGAATCGACCTCCCCTGTAGGGGCAGCAGTATAATAGGGTATCTATTCCGGAGGTGAACACCTCCACGTGTGAACACGGACATCTTATCCGTGAGTAGAGGAGAACAGCGGGTACGGGGCCAGGATGATCCCGGAAGCACTTCCGGTTTCCGGTCTCCGACTTCCTGTAATTTTACATTTTCATCCCCTAAATTTTACATCCCCTAAAAATTCTTAGAGTTGTTTTCATCCCCTTAATTTTCCACCCCTAAGACAGACACCCACGCGACCTCAGGACCTCTAGCCCCCCTTCCTCACCCCGTGAAAGCATCCTGGAGCTCCGCGACTTCAGGAGCCCCCTTCCGCGGCGACCTTAGGAGCCCCCTATTGCTAACCGCGACCTCACGAGCGCCACCTAGCAGCAGGTTGTAGAGCTAGTACTGTAGAAATTAAACCTTATCCATTTATTTCCCCATAAGCCGCGATGACGTCATAGACGTATTCAATTAATTCATTTAATATTCTCACACCAGCAGAATTATAATTATTAATTTTCCTTATTTTAATATAATTTATTTATCGGAACCCATTTAGTAGTATTTAATTGCAATTATTTATTCGCACAATTAATATATATTTTTATTCCGGGCCGAGATTCGATCCTGGGTCCCAAGCGTTGTTCAGTTTACTAGTCAGAGCCTTAACCACTGAGCTAATCTAATAGCTGACAAGAAGCCATGTAAATGTTGAATACTTACCAACACATAATTAGTAATAAATTTAAATGTGTATAATATTGGTGTGTGAGGTATCATTGGAAAGATAATTTTATGAGGAATTCGAATATGCAATTGAAAACATTATAGATTTTATCTATTCATAGAATTACCGAGGTAAAGATTTATTGGAATTTAAATAAAAACTGTTTTTTATACTTTTACATATTTGAATATATTTTTTCTACATTTACATATTTGAATATTTTTTCTACATTTACAATGCTACACATACTTAATCTATTTCTGTGTGATTGACAACAATATAACGATTTTTTAAAATTAGGACAATCTTCATGAAATTCTAAATCAATAACGTGGTCATAATACTGTTTCAAATAAGCACACTTTTGAGCACCTTTTACATAAACTATATCTGCAGATAACTTCTTAAATAGTTTCGGCAATTCACTTAAATCACTTTCACCACTGTTGTATGGGATTCCGTGGTAATTTTTTTCCAACCACCGAATTTGTTTTTGCAAAGCTGAACTGAGATTTTGAAGTGGTGTTGGTGGCTTAAAGACATAGGCAAGAATTTTTTTCCCATCATATGTAGCAGCAAGTTCCTTTGGGGTAAAGTTTATGTAATTGTAAAACGTCACCACTACCTGGAATGGAATTAAAAACAATCCTGTGCGTGTTATTACAACATTGGCAGCACTCTTGAAGATGTCTCCCGTCAGGTGTTAATTTTGGGTGTAAATTTTAAATTTCAATATTTGTAACAATTTCTAATAAATATTCAACTGACATGGTCAAGGAAGTCTGTGAAAACTGATTACAATTCGCCAACAGCTGACCGTGTTCTTCCGGTGTGTGATTGATAAGAGAAATTAATGACTGAACCTAGCGAAACAGACGCTATTTTCACGCGCAATGTTTTTGTGAATTGTGAGATAATCATATGTGAATTCCTAACTACAAGAAGAAGGAAGAGAAAAGGGTTTACAGTATAGTTCATGTGTTGGCTAAGGTAAGTGTACAAAATCATTACAGTATCAAGGACAGAAATAAATTAAGTGTCTCATACTTACAGGTGAAAATAATGTTTGAAGAGATTGATATCAGAGGAGATGTGATAAAAGAAATATGATTAATACGCAGTAAGTTGTGAAAATAAAATTGTAAAAAATATAATAATTATTTGTTAATTGTTA
Organism: Ontholestes murinus; assembly: GCA_963969525.1. Taxonomy (NCBI): domain Eukaryota; kingdom Metazoa; phylum Arthropoda; class Insecta; order Coleoptera; family Staphylinidae; genus Ontholestes; species Ontholestes murinus. Next base: position 40,922,370 of record OZ018393.1, on the reverse strand, counting down.
TAGCCACGGTGGCGCCATCTAGTAAAGGCATTTTCGATCAATGACAGAAATAGATTAATTATGAAGAGACGGATGAGTGGAACACGAAGAAATTGGGTTTATAAGTTTATAAATATGTGTATCTTAGATATATTGTATAATTAAGGAGCGTACTTACACTTTCTGAAATAAAATTTAAATTGCAGTATACCCTACGCTAAATGATTTATCATTTGTATATTGGGTTTCCTATAGTCTTGATTAATTAATTGTTATCAGTAACAAAATGGATTGGGGCTGCATATATTATATACATTTAATATTAATGTAATGTGCTAAATAAAAAACATTATATATATATATATATATATATATATATATATATATATATATATATATATATATATATATTAGAAACACTTAAGAGAGTAGCAATTGGTAATGAAAATGTTATCAGTAACAAATTGGATTGGTTTTGTCTATATTATAAACACTTAATTACGAGAGTAGTAAATTGGTAATGATTAATGTAAAATCAATTAATAATAATTATAATTTTAATGTAAATGTTATCAGTAACAAAATGGATTGGGTTGCATATACCTGAAAAGAGCAAAAATAAGGAAAATAAAAAAAAGACTAATTTAAGCAATAATGACAATTTATTTTAAAAGAAATTATAAAAAAATAATGACATTTTATTGAAAAAGCACTTCCTGGATGCTGCTGCTGCTACCTATTTGAAAAAGAAAAAATTAGTGTTCGCTTTTATCGTTTTGTAGAGGAGAAGCAGATGAAGGAAGCATTGGTTGGGTGTATGGCAGTGTCGAACCTTTTTTTTTGACAAAGGTTTATTTTTATCGTGACCACAATATTTTCCCAAACCTATGATATTAATAAAAATCATAACTATAGACTAAAAATGAATAAATACTTTTGTAATTTCAATTAAGTAGGAGTAAATGAATAAGTTCTTTTAATTTTCACTCTAAAAATTAAATAAATTGAACAACATTGAGTATTATTAAAATTTTAAAAATTTATCATTATTAATTTAAAATATCTTACCATTACAGAGCAGCATCCTTCTCCAGGGAGACAAAAATCTCCCTGGGTGTGGTCCTATACCAGACCCAAATGAACCTCCCTCCCATGTAGGGACAACAGTACACTAATGTATCAACCCCGGAGGTGAACACCTTGTTGTGCGAACACGGGCATCGGACCCGTGCCCCTTGAAAAGAAAGAAAATATTAATTTTTATTAAAATATATTCGCGCTTAAAACGAAATGTTATAAGGCTCGTGGCTGTTTAACAAGTTTATTCAGAAGAGAACAGTATATACAGTGGTTATGTACAAATAGTTTAGGGCGGTTCTGCAGTGCTTGGCTCGGCTTCGGGCGGCGGTACTTGGCTCGGCTCTGGGCGGCGATGCGGTGGAGCTTGGGCGTGAATTGTTCACCTGGTGCGGCGCGGTGAGACTGCGGTGCGGTCTTGGTTGCTTGCACAGCGGCGTGGCTTGGAGCGGCGTGGCTCGTACTGGTGCGGAGTCTGGCTCGAACGCGATAACGTGTTGTGATGCGGCTAGCACTAAGTCCCCGAAAGGTACGTTAGTGTAGGGCAGGTCGGTTGCTTGTAGAGATTGAGTTCTAAGGCCGTCGAGACGTGCTCAAAGAATCTCTCGATTGCCGGGGCTGCAGAGTGTTTTATAGGGCGTTGGCCCTTTGTTCGGGGTGGTCAGGGTAGTGGGAGTTGGAAGGGGCAGTTCTAGGGAAGTGGTGGGTGCGAACGCGGTACGTGCGGGTGCTTACGCTACCTGCGAAGGTCACGCGTCTCGGCGTGCTCGCTACAATGTTTTATTATTATTATTGTGAATTATCAAATAAAATAATGAAGTAGAAAAAAAAGAAATAAAAATAAAAATAATATTTAAGAAAATGTAAATAATAATTTAATATATTTAAAAATTCAATAGAAAAAGAATACTTAAAGGATGTTTACAGAAATTGTAACTTACCTCCGGGATAAATTCAATCACCTGTGATATAATATGGTCGCACCTTTTTATCTTAAATGAGCCGAAACCCTCATCTCCACAGTATTTATATGCAATTCTAGGGAAATGAAAACCACAGACGATAATTTTGCACTACCGTTGTAAACGCCTTTAGAAATAATACAATAAAAACCGCAGACGATAATTTTGCACTATCGTTGTAAACGCCTTTAGAAATAATGCAATGAAATAAATTAAAATAATATATTTTGAATTAATAAATATTTTGTGATAATGTAATAAGATTTACGGTTTTGAGGCAAACCAATAATTAATAAGACAAAAATAAGATAATCAATAATATATATAAGGTTAACCAATTTAATAAATTAATAAGAAAACCACATTAGTATAAATTGAAACCACATATTATAATATATGTTGTGTTACACTTCCTGTGAAATCTGAATTTCATTTTACAAATCATTTCTTGAGCGAATCTTAATTGTAAGTTATTGTCATTATAAATAATGTAATTTAGTCCATTACATTAAATGATCAATATTAAACTCACTCACACGTGCAAAAAGTATGTGATACCTAAGGTTTTATAATCATATATCTAATTTCTTAAAAGATGAAATGAATTTTGTAAAATATAAACAGGATATATTTAAAATTCTAATTTAAACCGTAATATATATATTCCAACCTGACACTAATCAATAATACATATAATTTATAATTCATTACACTAATTGAAACAAATAATACCTAACGGGATATATGTAAAACATCCTCTAATTTATTCCTGGTAAATAGAAGGTATATAGAATAATTTCAAGGTGTTCACAATCTTTTAATTTTTCGTTTTTAGACTACTCTCTATTCTAGAAAATATTTAACAGTTTCACTCATTATGGTTAAAAATATGTAATACACGAATAAAATGAATACAATTTTCTTTACACTTAATATAATTCAATGAATAAGATTTAATTAATTTGCTAATTGGACTATTACGATTTGCGGTTAGGCGATTTCATATCGAATCTGCTCGAAAGAAAAACAACAAAAGCTTACTGATAACACTATACAAAACATTTTATTAAATGTATTATAAATATATTTCCTCAACAATATTTTCACACACTTATAATTTTATTTTATAGAATTAATAATTAGGTGTAACACTTCTTCTTTGTATTTATTGATGTGTTACCACAAATTTTAACCACAATGATAAAAACCCCTGTAATGGTTGTTCGGTGTTGGGGTAGTAGAACTCCGGAATGTTGGTTTAGCAAGTCAGCTTTATTTACACACACAAATATACAATTAACATATATACAAGTATCGTGGAATGTGCCAGGCGGTTTGAAAGCGTTTGACAAGACTGTATTCAGTGCTTGTAAGTGAGCGTTGGTTTAGACTGTATTCAGTGCTAACGAAGAGGAGGTCGAGACTGTATTCAGTGCAAGACTCTAATGTTTATGCCTGTTGCTGGGGGTTATATAGGGTGCCGACTCCATCTTCGGGGTGGTTCGGTCACGGGCGGCTTGAATTGCGGGAGAGGGTAGGTGCGTGCGTATGACCGGGCGGTGAACGTGGCGCAAGCGAGAAGGTATTCGAGCGCGCGTTGGCTTCTCTCTCTCTCTACCGGGGTGGCTTCGCGGCGGCCGTCTTAGGACGTTACACCCCCAAATTTTGTATGATCCTAAATAAATGATAAAGGAAGTGGTCTGGAAATTACGATTAATTTGTTATCACACATGGTTCGAATAAATTCACAAATAAGTAAAAACATTGAGTTAAATTTATAAAATAGGTAATGTAAACGAGTTTATCAAGTATGTGATTATCAATACGAAATTAATTTCATTAAAAATATATCAGATGCGGTTAGTCGGTTTTATGAAACTTTTAATAAAGTAAAATTATAAGGTTTTGAGGTTTACCGTTTATGGTGTTTTAACTAAGATAAAAAAATATTCGCTTGAATTAGAAAATGATCCGAGGTTTACTAATTAGGTACAAGAGGGAATTAATCAGAAAACCACATCAAGAATGGTATAAATATAAAGAACAAAATAAAACATAGTGTTACATTTAGGTGAAAACAATATTATTCAAAATAGTGTTTACTTGTCTTATATTGAGAATTGTGATATCGTTGCTTACGTGATCTCTATAAACGTGTCTTAAAGTTGCTCTTAAGTGTTCACACCCTAGTCATCTTTTGCTATTGGTAAGAGTACAAGAGTTTAATTTTTTTATGAATTTAAATTGACCTTGTGTCTCGAATTGCGTGTAATTAAACGGGAAATTGTTACAAATCAACGAAAAAATGCAAATTTTCATAGCTTCTTATGGCAAACACGCAAGGACATATTAAGCAATCATATTCTTAGTTAACGACTAATCGTCAAAGTGTGCACACGTGTCCTAAACATAGTTCTCAATTGTTACAGTTAAAATGGAGAAATTTACTATTGCTAAAGATTTCATTAAGATGAACAGGAGATTCAAAGTACATGGGCATACTATGGAATTCAAAATTAATGAATCAGCTGCTCATTTTAAAAAGATATGCTGTTTTATAATAATTGTACACTTCTTAAAAATATTCCAATTTTAATAGTATGCATTTATAATACATGTGATCTAATTTCATTTTGATAGACATATTGTTCTTCAACAATTAAATATTTTGATGTGAACGCATCTTAGGAGCTATTGGTGATTGTTCAAATGTAGAACATTTATTGATTGAGGAGTTGATAAGGTTGATAAACTTCTAACATAAATTGATTACAATGTTAATCATGTGTTGAATATATGGATAATATCGTGTCATCAATATTGTAAATTTACAGTTAATAATTCTTCTCCCCTGTTTTTATTGATAAAGATTTATACAAATAATACAAACAATAAGTGATATGGGATATTAGCAAGTTATTTTTTTATCGTAGACCATAAATTAAAACTTATTCTTGGAGTAAGGAAAGTGGGAAGAGGCAGAGGTATTCAGACTGTTATTCGTTTTTATCAGCATTTACGGAAATGTATAAACCGCAAGAGCTCGCATAAAACAAACAATTTAAAATATTTAAAATCTTTATTATATTAAAATATTATTTATAATACATTTATCTGAAACCAGGAATTTCTTCTTCAATCTCTGTCACAAAGGTTAGATTACAATCTTCGTCCATTTGATAAACTTGATTGTTTAAGATAACTTGATAGCTTAGAGGTTCTTGGTACTCCCTCGGGTCGTTCTCCGTAAACACTTTTATATAACAAAAATTTTGTATTTTTCCTCCTCTGGCAATTATAATATTTCACAAAGTTCTTCACTGACATCCGTATACAATTTTTCCGTAAACCACTGTTTTGTATTTGATAATGAAATTTTTTCTTTTGTTTCCACCGTTTTATACAAATTCATACCGTCCACCGATGTAAAGTTTATTCTTGTTTCTACTCTAATGTTTTCTTCTTTATTTATTGCTTTACAGAGTAGTGAATTAAATTTATCTGCATATTGTTCTAATAAACATTCAAAAGCATCAGGATTTAAAGAGCGGAATCCTTTAAGAACAAGATGCATATTATCCATCACCGGATTAAATTGTATCATGAATGCAGGTAATTCAAGATATTTAATATCTCTTCTTTCATGTACCTTTTTTGATTAGCTAAGGTTACTCTTAGTACACATTTGGTAATGACGAGATAAATTTCCTTTCCCTTTGTATTTCTTCTCACACAAGTTGCATAGTTAGTCGATAATTGATGTTTACTCTTCAAAAACTAAAGAGATAACTAGTATATTTATTCATTTTATTAGACGACGTCATGGTTTTACCTATTGATCTTGTTACTCAATAATGTTTAGTGGTCGTAGTTCATTTTCGATTGATTTAATTTCCAGATCTATTTGTAAAGAACGGGGCTTATTGTGTAAATAACACAATCTATCAATAATATCGTTTATATTCGCATAATAAACACCTGCTTTATCACCGTATGATATATATTTGTAACTAGTTGATCTCTCGATGTTTTCTTCATGTTCTTCTTGTCTTTCTCTATTAATTCCCAGTTTAATAGCTTTTGTTCGGTTGTCAATCTCTTTACTAACCATTATATTATCAGTTCCAAACTGAGAGTTACATAATGACATATCACTGTTTACAAGAGACTGAGTTTTGTCCCTTATTACGTTTCGTATTTCCTTTATTGATTCTTCATTCAGATTACACTCCACTTCACTCTCATCAGCCGAACTAGGATCCTCAAAATTGTGTAGCATTCTATTATTATTTGTAAAATGTTCGTATCGCCTGAGATTATTCCGACTGTTATTAACTTGATTTTTCATACCAACAGATTTAGAAAGAAGTCTTATATTATTCTCAAATACTCGCTGATTCTAATTGATTTTATCTTTTAATTCTATTATTGGATTATTCTGATGACGATGTAATTTCTTATGTCTAAACAAACTCGAATGATGTTTGTATATCAGTCCACATTCCTTACATGTGTACATTTTAATGGTTAAGCCAATACTGACATCCGCATTAACTAATTAAGCTTATATACAAAGGCTTCATTACCCTCATGTTATATTCCTGTAGCATAGCTGTAGCATTCCTGTAGCATAGCTGTAGCATTCCTGTAGCATAGCTGTAGCATTCCTGTAGCATTCCTGTAGCATACCTGTAGCATAGCTGTAGCATTCCTGTAGCATACCTGTAGCATAGCTGTAGCATTCCTGTAGCATAACTGTAGCATACCTGTAGAATATATCCTGTTTTCTAATCAGCCTCTTTTTATAATCAGCTTTTTTTTCTAATCAGCCTCTTTTTCTGGAATTCTATTCTGTATAATATTTTATGTTTTCCCAATCAGTCTCTATGTTGTTAAGTGGCGAAATACTAATAGTGATAATTGTAGTGTAATGAGAGAGAAATTGTTGATGTTATTTGTAAACAAATGAATTTTATTAATTATTAAAATTAAATGTTGTATCAGCAATTTAGTAACACGTTTATGAATTGATCTTCGAACTTCCTTAAGGTAAAAAGGAGCTTCATCGAAATACTTCTTTGTCGACTCCGTTTTCTTAAAATCCTCGTAAAAATGTATCATTAGTTTATCTTCATCTGAAATTATTATTGGATAAGGCACATATGTTAGGTTCGCCATTTTAAAATGAAGAGTTTTCTCAGCAAAAATAGACGCCGGATTGTAAGATGTTCCATCATCTAATACACTCTAAAAATGAATAGGAATAATCGGTACTGGACCGAGATGTAGGGATCCACATACAATATCAGATTTAAAACAAATTTACATTGATTCTTATGACAAACACGCACATAATCATTATTCACAGACGACGACTTTTCTACTTTTATTTATCTTAACGCTGATTGGTTAATAATAATTACTTGATGGTCCGATGGTATAAAAGGAAATTTTATGATTTCCTATTTTAGTTGTTGACCAGTCGTCAATCTGTTCAGACGTGTCTTAAAGTTGTTCTCAATTGTTACAGTTAAGATGGAGAAATTTACTATTGCTGAAGATTTAATTAAGATGAACAGGAGGTTCAAAGTACAAGCGCGTACGATGGAATTCAAAATTAAGCCAATTCCCGAGAATTTTAAGCCTGTTGGGTGGGTGAAGGATGCCATCACCCAAATCGTAAAGAAATCGACAGATCACTTACGCCCCAATGATCAGGTGGGAATAACCTTCTGCTCAAAGGAATTTCAACACGGTTCGGGGTACATGAAGTTCAGAAATGCTTCCCAAATATCTACTGAAGACGTATGGTCCATTATAAATGGGATATTCCAATCTAACTCAACGGGGCTTAATACTGATACGTTCTGCTTAAGTGTTACATCAGTGCGCATGCCCGAGGGACGAGGTCGTGGAAAAAGGTACAGCAACTTTAATGAAGAGTGTACAATGCGTAGAGGCATAGTGACTATTGAAAACAAAGACAATTTGTGCTTACCTCGTGCGTTAGTGGTTGCGATAGCTCATGTTGATAAAGACCCTGAATATATTAAAGTGCGTAGAGATCTAGGAAAATTGCAACAATAAGAGCTAAAACATTACTTCAATGTTCTGGTGTGCAAGTTCCCGAAGAAGGAGCTGGAATTGAAGAACTCCATAAATTCCAGCGGTACTTGAGTGATTATAAAATTACGGTTTATCAGTACGGAAGTAAAGGCAGAGACTTGGTGTTCGAGGGTGCGAATGAAAGTGTTAAAAAACTAAATTTACTGTATCACGATGGGCACTATAATGTAATATAATGTAATAACATTTTGCATTTTGTTGTACGTATTATTGTGAAGAATGCCGTATACCATTTAATAGTAGAAATAAACATAGGTGTGGAGGAACATGTCAAGCTTGTCAACAACGATCGGCGTGCGAGCAAATACCATTGTGTACTAATTGTTTAAAAACTGTTAAAAGTGATAGACAACATAAGTGTGGTGAAATTTTCTGCAAGATTTGTCAAAAACATTTACCCGATAATCACGTATGTTATATGCAGCCAGACACAGGAAAACCGAAATTAAAAGACTTTTTATTTGTGTTCTACGATTTGGAATCGCGTCAAGAAGCACGGTTGGAAAACGGGGATTTACTACACGAACCCAACTTGTGTGTATTTAAGACGTGTTGCGAAAAGTGTATCGATAGTGATGTCAAACTCGGCAATAAGTGCGGACCTCGATTAAATATTTTAAAAATTAGTCCTGCGGAGAGATTCTTAGAATATGTACTTAATCAGCGAAAGTTATGTAAAAATGTTGTGGTTGTGGCCCATAATGGCCAAGCTTATGACCATCAATTTATCCTTAATCATATTTTAACAAAAACTCAATTGAAACCTGAACTGATTATGCGCGGTACAAAAATTATTCAGATGTTACTGGATAACGTGAAATTTATTGACAGTCTAAACTTTTTCCCTATGGCTCTCAGTGCGCTTCCTAAAGCCTTTGGTCTTGGAGATAATTTCAAGAAAGGTTATTTTCCCCCTTTATTTAATAAAGCAGAAAATGATGATTACGTAGGCCCTCTGCCTTCCAAAGAGTACTACAGTCCGGATTCAATGAAAACAGATGCACGAGATAAGTTTTTAGAGTGGTATAAAGACAATAAAGAATTGGAATTTGATTTCAAGAAAGAGTTGGTAGACTATTGTATTAGTGACGTAGAGATTTTAACTGCTGCATGTCTCAGGTTTCGGAACCTCCTTCTAGATGTAGGAAATGTTTGCCCTCTTACAGAGTCCAGTACAGTCGCCTCAGCCTGCAGTAAAGTCTATCGTCGTAACTTTCTTAAACCAAACACTATTGGAATAATTCCGAAAGGAGGATACAGATGGCGTAATAATCAATCCAAAATAGGTACACAGTGGTTGGTGTGGGAAGAACAACAAAGACAAATAAATATTGTTCATACCGCAAAACAAAGAGAGGTAATTGTAAAAGGTGTAGAGGTGAACGGTTACACTGAAGAAACACGCCAAGTGTTTGAATTCCACGGTTGTTATTACCACGGTTGCATTCGATGTTACAAACATAACCGTGACACATCTTTACACGGCAACCCAAATGAATCCCTAAATACAAGATATGAATCTACTCTGTCCAAATCCGCAAGACTCAGGGAACTCGGTTACGAAGTAATCGAGATGTGGAAGTGCGAGTTTAGACAAAAATTGAGAGATTCACCAGAAATTGTACAATTTACAGAAAAGCACCATCTATTAACTTCACTACCTCTTAATCCTCGCGATGCCTTTTACGGAGGAAGGACAGGCAATTGCAAAGAGTACTATGAGGTCTTGCCAAGTGAAAAAATCAAATACGTTGATATTTGCTCCCTTTACCCGTGGGCTTGCAAGTACGGAAGATATCCAATTGGCTACCCTGAAGTGATAACTGGCAATGAAGAGTGTTTGAAAATTGACCTTGGTACTAGTTGTGGGTTAATTAAATGTTCAATTTTACCACCTGAAGATCTCTATCACCCTGTGCTACCTCTTAAAATGAATAACAAATTAATGTTTGTACTTAAGATATGGAGCAAAATGTTGAATGTAATCATTCTGATGACCAGAGGGCTTTGCACGGAACATGGGTTATTGAAGAAGTTTATAAAGCATTAGAGAAAGGCTATAAAATGATTGAAATTCAAGAAATTTGGAAATATAAATCAATGCAGTATGACTCTAAATTAAATTCAGAAGGATTGTTCACCGAAATGATGAACACCTTTATTAAATATAAACAACAAGCTTCTGGGTGGCCTAAAAATTTAAATACTCGGGAGGAAAAGGACAAATATATTGAAGATTTTTTCGACGATGAAGGTGTTCGTCTAGAATTTGCATGTATTTTGGAAAACCCCGGTCTTGGATCTCTTGCAAAACTAATTTTGAACTCGTTCTGGGGAAAATTAGGACAGCGCGAAAATCAAGCAAAAACAGCTGTGATTAATAGACCCGAAGATCTAGTGAAAAATCCTTCGGTAGAGGTTTGTGGTATCTTACCAATTACTAAAGATGTTGTGGTCGTAAATTACGAATTCATTGAGGAAGCCTACGACCCCTTAAGTACAGTTAATGTTACACTAGCTGCATACACAACAGCTCAAGCAAGACTTAAACATTACAGTAACTTAGAAAAATTGGAGGAGCGTGTACTCTACTATGATACTGACAGTATAATTTACATAGGACGCGAACGAGAATATGATGTCCCTACAGGAAATTTCATCGGTGAGATGACGGACGAGTTGGGGCCTGTGTACGGCGAGGGCAGTTTTATTTTAAAGTTTGTGTCAGGAGGACCAAAAAATTATGGGTACGAGGTGATTGGACAAAAAGGTATAAGTGCTTCAGTGAAAGTTAAAGGTATAACACTTAATTATACTACTTCTAAATTAATAAACTTTAAAAAGATTGCTGAAATGGTTTTAAAGAGAAGTGAGCCTATACCTGTAGTAACCACAAACATTCGCAGAACCGCAGAACATGAATTAGTGACCCGGACTGAAACAGAAATATATAAACCAAACTCTACAAAACGTAAATTTAAAGACTATAACTCTGTACCGTACGGTTATAAGAAATGTAAATATTAATAATTATAGTTTTACTATAATGTAATTATATTTATTGTATGTAAGTCTATGTCAAATGTGTGTATTTTTAAATATTCTAATATATATTTTAAAATAATTTGTGTTTTATTTACTTATCACATTATATTAATATTAAGTGTTAATTAATATATATATATATATACAACCCAATCCATTTTGTTACTGATAACATAATAACAAAAAAAAGTCTTCTTTAAGAAACATTATGTTTTCTTCCCTACTTTAAAACCATAAACGGAACTATAAATGAATTTGAATTTCCCTCCTATAACTTACTAGACTTATCACTTGACTTAAATCTGGCACTCTTTGGCAGAATCTCAATATACTGCGCATGCTCTGTAGACTCTATACTCTTATATGATAGTGTCTTATACAAAATTAATCTGTCGGTGCCTGTCTCTCGTAGTGTTCGGTTGTGTTTCTTATCAGTGTGTAGAGTGATGTCTCTTGTATGATGTGTTTGTGAAGTGCATCTATTTTGAAATTACTCCGGATGGACACGTTCCATCAGAGGCACCATTCTTCAGCTTCTGGTAATTGTATTCCAGTTTCTTATATTTTCTTGCAATCTCTAGCTTCTGGTCATTGTTACATTTCGTTCTTAGATATTAATTTAACGCACAAACACACACACATTATTTTATTAACGCAAGACTTTTTTAAATTACTCCGGATGGGCACATTCTTCACACTTATCAATTAATTGTCCGTCCTTACCACCAAAAGCGCGCTCGATGCGTTCATGAACGTTACGTTTCCTTTTTTCATATATACAACATTTATTTTTTTATTATCAGTACGACGTGATGGCCTAGTGGTATCACGTCCGCTTAACAATCCAACAGTTCCGGGTTCAAATCACGGTGAAATAAAAAAGTTCAGCAGGTTGCCTACACTCCTCTCACACACAATAATTCAAATCCGACAATTTATATAACAGCTGGAAACCGGGAGTGTGTCGACTCATGGCGGCCATCTTTGTTTGGGCAGTCTGCTGCTGTCTGTCTGTCTGTCTACCTGTCTGTCCATGTTGACTCATGGCGGGGTGGGGCAGTCTGCTATCTGCCTGTCGGTCCTTGACTCATGGATGGGCAGTCTGCTGCTGCTGCTGTCTGTCTGTCTGTCTGTCCTTGACTCATGGCGGGCATCTTTGGATGGGCAGTCTGGCTGGTTGGCTGTCTGTCCAAAGTGACTCCATACCTACTTTCGTTTTAATAAACCTTTGTCGAAGTCGTCGATGTACACGCAACTTTTCCTCCTGGCTCTGTTTTTATGAGGCGATGAAAAATATGTTCTTTCACCTAAATGTACAAATAAATACATAATTAATTTGTGAATAATTATATATAATTTTATTTAATTTACCTGTTATCAAGGCTCTTTCTGGCTCTGGCTGAAAGTGAGGAAAACCTCTCGGAACGATAATAATAAACAATAGCAAATCAGTTTGATTAGGTTCCTGCCTCGACAACTGCACCGATAGTTCAGGGTAGAGCACTATTCGCGTAAAGATTATTAAACACGGTGAATTTTGAAATAATAGTCTTTAATACCAGCAAAATGAACAAGTATATTAAATTTAAAATTAAAACAATATTTACAACACGAAACAAAACACAATAAAGGCAAAAATTAAAACACTTACACAAAAAAAAGTAATGAAACGCTAACAATGACCACTGGGTCTCGACGAAAAAGAATAAATTTTAAAACTTACGTAATAATTCGTGGATCGACGATTTCGAAAAAGAAACTGTTTTAAAAGAGACCTTACTCTAGGGAGCAGGCGGTATTTATTCGGTCGGTGGTCATCCCTCTTCCATTGACACCCCTCTAGCGACCACCGAACTCTCGTCGATCCACAAAATTAATTATTAAGTTATTATTTTTGAAAATACTTTGATCTTACTAGTACCATATAGGTGCGCGCGAAGATACCACACCTGGGCATCCCCGAATTATGGCGCTACCTGTAAGTTACAGGTAGTTACAGGTACGTTTACCTTTTCGATGTACCGAAAAGGTAGGCCTAATTAAATTACAGCAATATATGGTAGATACAGCGCCCGTTTTGGCTTAAATAAACCAATTTGCATATTTGCAATTACTAAAAATTAATAATTATATATCATGACAGCTCGTGGTTAACATCGTTCGACGTAGGGTTAACCTCTCCGTGTTTGGTGTCGTTCGAATCGCCTTCCTCTCAGCCATCCGATGTCCCATGTGGATTTCGCGTGTGTGGACTACATACGCGAATATTCGCGAACGGTGAAGATGATGTAAGTGACTTTCGCCGTGACGTCACTTCCCGTCCTTTTGTTCTTCACACGTGCGCTTCGCCCGCTCGGTCCGTTCGGTCGCAGGTAGTTGCGACCCTTCGCAGATGTGGCGAACACAGGATTCCGGGAATTTTGGACACCGTTGGCGGGACGGCTTGGCGGCAGAACTCGTCTCTACCTGCAGTTGCTGAGAGGGGCTCTTCGACACGAAGTTGAGCTATCTTGATATAGGGGCGCTGTTCTCTGGAAATCTAACATGTTATAGTGCGGCGCGAATTTTACTCATTTGGAAAGTAAAAAAGAAGCAACACAAGTTGCTGAAAGTTGCCGGTGCTTCGCGCCGGTAACATACCTTCATTAATTTTGCGTCGCTTATTGAAAATTCTTCCCACGGAACGCACCGAAACACCCGTTATTGCAGCAACCCTTTATTGAATTTTTTCCACTGGCACTAAAACTTCACCAGCTTCTCGTTTTTTTTAAAGAAATTCTCCCACATTACTAACTATAGTTTCCTGAGTGATGGCGCACTCAGAGGTGTGATGGTTGCCTGTGCATTTAACGCGGACAAACTAGACGCGACAGGCCCAGTATAAGTTGTGCTTTCGAGATGCACACACCAAATTAAAGCCAAATTAAATTTATTATCTCAGATAACAATAAAAAGACATATTTACAAACAGGAAAATACATATACAAAAAGTGCTTATACTAGTTACCTACTTAAAAATAAAGCTAAAACTAGTGATCTTTATTATCATGCAGAATATACAAAAAGTACAATAATGCGTGCTCGTCTGCGGTTCTGGCAAATGCTTCGTCTGCGGTTTTGTAGATAATTGATTTGTTACAGGGAAAGGAAATGAGGTAAAAACCCTGATCGGATGCGGTTAAGGAAGTGACGTGCCGCCGGTAAGCGGGAGCGTTAAAAGTACGCCTCGCTCTCTCCACCGAGTGGAGAGGGAGGGGTGTACTTTGCATGTCGATGGGAGTGTGCTGTGCCGCACCTTATGCACCCGTCGGCGTCATAACCGACGCCGGCGGGCCCATTGCACCGTTCTTTTTCAATCGGTAGTCCCGCGGACGGGATTATCGGTTAAAAAAGTCCGTGTGCGAGTGCGGTAGCCGATGTTTGAGCCGGAAGGGAAGAGTCTCGCCGCGCCGCCTTGATGTTATCCATCTTGCTGTTTGAGCCGAGTTGTCGATTGTAAAAGTTGTTAGTTAATCTTGAGCAATACTCCTCTAGCAGTGGTACGGCCGTCTCATCGTGCAGGTTCGCTATACGCTCGTACCTGCCCTTGCCCAGAGCGAGCCTCAAACATTTATTCTGGATAATCTGTAAGTTATGGCAATGTGTCACTTGATGCACAGTTCCAGACGGGAACTACATAGGTCATCACCGGTCTTATGACGGTTGTGTATAGTTTTGCCTTATTGGCTGAGTCAAGTTTGCTGTTTTTCGCTAGCAGCGGATAAAGCGAGCGAATGGCGCCGCTCGCCTTCTCCGCTGTGCGATTGATATGATTTTTAAAAAGGAGTTTGGAGTCAAGATGGACACCTAGGTATTTAACCGTCGTTTTCACCGGCAAACTTTCGTTCTTGATCCGCAACGGGGCAAATATTTTGATTTGTGAATTCTTCTTGTGAAACACAATGGCTTCCGACTTGTCGGCATTTAAGTGAATTTTCCACTTGTCGAAGAATTCACAAATCAAATTGGCATGGATTTGCACCTTTTTCATTGCCACCGGTGCGCACCAAGAGTCCGCGAAAATAGCGCTAGGTTGGATTTTGGCATTTTAGGGATATCATTTATGAATAAATTGAACAAAATGGGAGCGGGGACGCTGCCCTGGGGCATGCAAGATTATATTGCCTTGGCTGTAGATAATGTTTGTCCGACAGCTACACGTAATGTCCTGTTCTGTGTAAATGATTTTATCATGCACACGAGGTATGGAGGCATGCGTGTCTTTATTAATTTGAAAATGAGTCCGTGTAGCCATACTCTATCGAACGCTCTTTCTACGTCCAGCAAGAGCATCGCGGTGACTTTGTTTTCATTAAATTTGATAGAAATATCGTTTGTTATGCGAGCTACTTGCTGAACAGTACTGTGCCCTGGCCGAAAACCGAATTGCTCGGGGATAATTAATTTGCGAGTGTGTGTTTGGATTCTAGCGAGCACGACGCGTTCTAGTATTTTGGCCAGGGTACTAAGTAGGCTGATAGGTCTATAACTAGCTGGATTTGTTGGAGGTTTACCGTGTTTTAGAAGTGGGACGACTTTGGCGACTTTCCATTCATCCGGAAAGTGATTATTCAAGATGCATGCATTGATAATTTTGATTAGAAGCACGATCGCCTTTATCGATATGTTTTTCAATACGCGATTATGAATATCGTCCAATCCCGGCGTTTTATTGCTCGGTATTGAACGAATAATTTGTGTAAGCTCACTGATCGAGCACAATTTGTAGCCTTCCGTGCTACGCGTTCCTAAATTATTTATGTATTCGTTCACGCTCTCGGAGATTAAAGTTTGTTCTGGTGTTAACGGATCAAGTGCGTGAACGCGTTCATAATTTTCAGCAAGCATTTCAGCTTGTTCGGTTTTTGTTAAGGCATGATTGTTCGCGGTACAGAGCGCAGATAACTCAGAATATGGGCGTTTAAGACGGCGAGCCGTCTCCCATATTCCTGTCGCGTCCGCCCTGTTTAGTTTTTCTATTTTTCGATCCCAGGTGCGGCTCCGGTGTTCGTTGATAGCAATTCTAATCGCGCGCGTTTGGCGTGCACCTCGTGCTTGTAATTGAAATCACCTGTTCGTTGCCATTGTCGCCGCATCCGATTTCTTTCACGGATTTGGATTTTAATGGCATGCGGGATAGTGAAGTCATTCGTGCCTATGACTTTTTGTTGTATGTGTTTTTTACATGCAGTGTGTACCGCCCGGGTGAGTTTATTTATTGCATTTTCAATGTCGCCGATATGTTCGATCGAGTGTGGAGCGGAAACCGTTCCAATCTGCGGTCGAGAAGTCCCATACTCTGTGTGTTTTAATCGGTTCTCTTTCCGAGCCGATCGTGAGCATTATCGGATTATGATCGGACGATAGCTCGGGAAGTACCGATAAATCGGACATATCTGCGACATTTTTATTAATTATAAAGTCAATACAGGTTGGTGTAGTACCGTTAGGAGGGAAATGCGTCGGTTCGAGTGGAAAAAATATATGAGTATTCGGCCGCGTGTGGGACATTACGTATTTAAGTAGCTTTGTGCCGTTAGCATTATTAATGTGGCAATTCCAGTATTTATGCCTGGCGTTAAAGTCGCCAGCCATAACTGTACGGTGCCCCAGGTTTGTGAGATAATTAAGTTCCCTGAAGCTAATTTGATTTCTCGGAGAATTGTAAATAGCCATTATTACTGTACCGTCTTTCAACCGTATGCACACATTTTCGATTGAGGTAACGCGAGTTGTTAAATCAATATGAGGTATTGTGATTCTCACTAGGAGTGCAACGCCGCCCGTATGTGCGGTATTGTCTCGTCGGTAGCATCTTATCCGCGAATGCTGAGCCGGTCTTGTGCGGTCAGTTTTGTTTTGTACCGCATTGTTGTTTTAATTTCGGCCTCTTTGTTTAATTTAACAACGAGGTCACCCGCACACGCGGCGTCTAGGAACGCCACGACTTCTGGGGGCTTGGCTTCCTTTTTTGATTTTTTATTTTCCGTTGTGTCTTTGTTTTTGTTTTTGTCTGAGTTGTTAGTGGTAATTTTTGCGGCTTGCTTGGCTGGTAATTGGGACGCCGGTTGGTCGACGATGTCCGTAGATGTATAACATGCCTTTTTTGGAGGCGATGCCTTTCTTGTTTCGGGATCCGCGAGGGCAGCGAATCTGTTTTGCGTCGATATGGTGGGACGCTCTTCGGAGATGGCTGGATCAGCCGTATCCATGGAGTCCTCGTCCGTCTGGGTGATGGGCTCCTCTTCTGAGTGGTCGTTAGTTATTTTGCGTTTCGCCGACGCATTCAAAGCCGCACGCAATTTTTGGTTATCTGCAATCAATGATTGCATTTGCGCTTGCAGGCGCGAGATTTCGGTGTCGCTCATTTTAGCAATTAGGATTCTTTCCTTCGCTTTATAATTATTTTTACGCGCTCGGGACGGCGCGACGGGCTGGCGCCACGTGAAATGTGTATGTGTAATGTGGGTGCCTAAGGTTGTTGTTGCTGCTGGGGAGCAGCAGCGGACGGGTTGCTGGCACATTTTGGTGTATTCATCAGCATGTTTGTTGTGTTGCACTTTCCCGAGTGTTCACCAGCATACGCGACGCACTTGGGTTTAAGGTTGCACAAATAACTCGAGTGCCCGAACATTTGGCAGTTATGGCACTGCAGAATGCGATTTTTTTAAACGGAATACACTTTATTGTATCAGCTTATACACTTGTTTGTACCGTCTTTATCAGTTGTTAGTTTCACTGGGGGCGCCACGTTGTCTGCGTACGTGAAAAATTCTATGTTTTCAAATTTAAGTAGGCCCACTATTGTTTGTTTTCTGACACGTTACTTGGTTTTACTGTTATGAACTTGTCTTTTACGCGCACAGAAGCACTGGGGGGCGGCCACTTGTATTTTCTTAATTACTTCGTACTGTTTGTTCTGGTATATAGAATTGCCGCAGCACTGGTTTTATTTTCACTTGTTTGTTGTGGGGGGTGTTCACTTATAGTGTCCTGGGGGTTTTCCCTTTGATGGCCCATTTCTTCTTCCTCGTCAATTTCTATTGGGAAAATCTATTCACGGTCGGCACTGTTTTCTGGTTTTCCTCGGGGGGCAGGTGTTATTTCCTGGATTATTTCCATAATTGCACTTTGTTTAACAAGCGGTTCTTTACACAATCTTACTTTGGGCTGAATTTTGCGCCTGTTACGTTTCCCTAGGTATCGAATCATACGCCTCTTTCAAATCTAGGAACACCGCATCACACTTCCTATCTCTTCCATTACCTTTTCTACCATTCTGGCCAGGGTATATATCTGGTCTGTTGTACCTCTTCTCCTTCTGAACCCACCCTGCGTCTCTGGCACAAGACCTTTTTCTTCCGCTTCCTTTACTAGTCTATTTTCCACTACAGTCATTGCTATTTTATAACCTGCGTTCGTAACGGTTATCCCCCTGTAGTTATCCACCTCTCCTGTGCTTTCTCCTTTATGCACCGGGCACACGGCCCCAATCCTCCAAGACCGCGGTATATCCTTCTCCCCCTTCCATATTTGATTTAAAACCTTTCTGTACGTTCTTCTCCCCTCTTCCCCAATCGCCTTCCAAACTTCTGCCTTTACACCATCCGGTCCTCCCGCTTTCCCCTTCTTCACCTCCTCAAACGCTCTGTCCACCTCCTCCTCCGTGAAGTCGTCGGATAGTCTGCATCCTCCTCTGACTCCTAACTCCACACGGCTTTCCGCTCCCTCTCTTACACTTATCCACCCACTCCTCCAGTGTCACCTCTATCTGCTTCCTTTCTACTCCATTCCTCAATACCCTCCACATATCCGTTTCGTTTCTACACTTCTTTAATTCCTCCATCTTTCCTTCTACCACCGTCGATTTCCGTTCCTCACATACCTTAGTATACTGCTTTCTTGCCTCCCGGCACTGTGCTTCGTCGTTTGTGGGAAATATATCCAATATTATTAAGAGACAAAATACTTTTTAAATTAAATGGTCTCTCAAAAAGTATTTTTTTTAGTTTTTATTTGATTCACCAACAAAAAAATATTATAGTTTATAAGTGGTGGTACTACTGTTTTTTATACTTTCTGTCAATCAATAATGTCCATAATAACTGAAATGCTGTATTATATTATGGTAGTTATTAATAACAAATTTGATTTAAATTCAATAAAGCGTTTAATTGTTATAAACAAAAGAAATACATTTTTTGGTACTTTGAAGATATCTTCCGGCTTAACCGTAAACTTTTGGATGTAGATATGTTGGGTTAAATCATCATATTTTGATCCCAGGATTACGTGGTCCAGCCATTTCCCCATATTAACGGGACACCCTGTATATACAGGGTGACTAACGAAAAATATTTGGTGCTGTATCTCGCTTATTTACCCGATTTCAATAAATAAAACAACTGAACTGAAATAAGCAAAAATTTGCCTAATTCATGAAAAATGCAAGCCCGTTGCGTTGTTTATGAATTAGGCAAATTATCTGCCGAATGTATGAATTAGGCACTGTATAAAAAAATTACCAATTATAATAAAATATTTATATATCAAACTAAATAATTAACTTAAAAAATTATATAGTCTACTTTAGAATAGGAGCAGTAGAATTATTATTTTAAACAAAATGCCGATAGTTGATCTATTCAGTTTACTATTCTGATGATTGGACGTCAAGTTTGAAAGATATTGATATTGCAATATAATTATGGGTAATTCCGAATGAATAACAAGCCGAGTTACAAATTTTACTATATTATTAAATATGATTTGATGTGAATATATGCGAGCTTAATTAAATAAGCCTTTAATCAAGGCTTAGTCTCTTAGGGTCTGCGTATTTTATTAGCGAAGTATCAGCATTTTTTAACAATAAGTAACCTTATTTAATTTTAATAATATACAACTCACACCACACATAGTAAGTACAATACTTGCTATATAAATAATAGGACATGGTTATGAAGTTAAATCAAAATAGGAAATTTTATAATTAAGTATTTACTTGTATTCAACAATGTTAACTAAATATATGATGTAAATTAACTTCAAAACACTAAACACCTTCTTCTTCTTCCAACTTCTTCCACCATGACTGACAGAAGTATCCCTGACCACTCTCCACAGAGTTAAGACTAACTAATAGGTTATTCTTCTTGCTAGGAATCGCATATTTTTAGCTTCAAGTATTTTGTATTCTGCACACTGATTTTCTCTAATAGATTCTCAATGATTCCATGTTTTGTCCCTACTTTATATCTATCATTCCGAATTTCTTATATAACGCCAATTAAATTGTTAGGGTCTCCCTTGCCCTTATTAAACTGACTAATGCCAACTAAAACACTATCACTTTTTTCAGAGGGGGCATTTTCTCTTTCTACTTTTCCACCATTCGGTTAGCTTGAAGTAGCAAATTTTCAGTTGCTATCTTTCTACATACAACGGTTAGATGTGTCTGTATGATAAGATCTATTATATATTAGTACAGTTGCATCGATCGTATTAATTCTGGCGGGTTGATCTTTAATCAAATTTTCCCTATTACCTGTATTATCAATAATCCCAATATAAGCATTTATATCTTTGTTTTTAGTAAAAATATCAGTATTAATGATATTTTCAAACAAATCATTATTTTTTCTAAAAATTTGCGTGGAATTTTGGAACGTAGGCTCATTTTAGCCAGTTGTCCGAATAGAGCTTTATATAGTTCAATTCTCTTAACTTCATGATAAGTTGTATTCATTTCCTATTGAACTAAAAACAGATCAGTTGCTCAATTATGGTCGCGCATTCAAGCAATTAGAGAATCTTTCATTATTTGATTGCTTCTTCCAACAGCCTTGACTTTGTAGATATCATGGTCTACCATTGATGAATATCAAGTCAGGCTAAAAAGCAATTGTAGAACATGTGAGGTCCCAAAGTTTAAGATTATACTGAGGGATTTTCTGCTAATTCTGCCACCCTTTAAGTGGCTTAAAAACTGCACTTTGTTAAATGTTTTTATTCTAGTATTCTTATTTATCATTTTAAAAATGTTTGTTACATGCTTCTGGTGGTGATGATTACGAGGGCGCCATGAAATGTTTCCGGAATCGACAAGAAAATTACGGTATTGATGTGGTTTTTTATTTTAATATGTTGATTTAGTTTCTCCAAAGATCAATACACTTTTTCAAAAGGTGCTCCACTCTCTTCAAGCTATCGGAAAAGTAGTAGTTTCCAGGTCTGCAAAATAACCATCTGTAGCGGCGATAACCTCCTCTTTTGAGGCAAATCTCTTTCCTGACAGCGATTTTTTTAGGTTTGGGAATAGGGAAAAGGCGCTGGGGGCTAGGCCTGGTGAATGTGTAGGATGAGAGACTAATTCATAGTGCATTATCGTGGTGAAATAGCACTATTTTCCGCTGCAAACGTGGCCGTTTCTCCTACAAGACTAATCGAATTGGGTCAATAAATCGCTGTAGTATTACCCCGTGATCGTCCTTCCCTCCTGCAATTAGTTTATGAGGATAACGCCTTGAAAGTCCCAAAAAATGGTCGCCAAAACCTTTCCGGCCCATGGAATGGCCTTTTCTCTCTTTGGAGCTGCTTCGCCCGGAACAGTCCACTGCTCGACTGTTCCTTGGTCTCCGGTATATAGTAGTAGATCCAAGTCTCATCTACGGTTACGAAACGCATGAAGAATTCCTTTCGATTTCTTCTGACCAGATACTCCTCCGAAATGTTCACCCGTTTTTGTTTTTGCTCTGGTGTGAGCAAACGCGGTAGTCATCGCGCCGAAAGCTTTTTCATTCCCAAAATTTCGTGTAAGATATGGCCAGCATTCTTCTGTGAAGACTGTTGTTTCTGCTATCTCTTTATGCTTCAATCGGCGATCGGTTAATACGACATCATGAATCTTTTCGATTATTTCATCGTTGGTAGCGGTTTTTGGGCGTCCATTGCGTTGTTAGGTATTTCTGCTTATGCGGTCACGTTTGAACTCGCTCACAAAGAAGTTAATGATAAAAAATAGGGAGTATATCCGCTATGAACCCCTAGAAGTGTTTTGTCACTGCACGAAATTCGATTTTATCCATTCTTGTGAAACCGCCTGACTTGCTGTACAAAAGACACATTTAAACAACAACGGTTGGCAGAAGTGTTGCCCTTGCCGACCAATGAATCTACCTCAACCATCGTGCGCCATCTCTTTCCTATTCTGGAAATATTTCAGGTCGCCCTCGTACTTCTGTAATCGTTGATTGAAGACTGCACGTCCATTTTTGAGTGAAAAAAAAAATAAACTGAGGCGTTGCTTAAAAATTTGGTTGAATCAACATTAGAAACAGAATGTGTACCTTGATGGGTGAATTCCGGAGTTCTGGTTATTAAGAATTTATTTCAAAAGTTGCAGTGGTGACAGTCCACAGAAGTGACGTTTCGTTTAGTTTCAAAAAACACCACCAGAGTACTACCGTTTATGTTGCCCAATGCACGAAATGAGCTAAATAAATAATGCCGAATTCATGAATTTGGCAGATTATTTGCCTAATTTATGAATTATGCAACGGACTTGCGCATTACAAGAATTAGGCAATGTTTTTGCTTATTTCTGTAATAATAGGCAATTTCACAAATTCGGTGTATACAGGGTGTCCCGTTAATGTGGGGAAATGGCTGGACCATAGATTCCTGGGGTCAAAATATGATGATTTAACGCAACTTATCTATATCCAAAAATTTACGGTTAAGCCGGAATTTGGCTTCAAAGTTTCAAATTTTTTTATTTCTTTTGTTTATAACAATTGAACGCTTTATTTGATTTGAATGAAATTTATTATTAATAAGTAACATAATATTATACATCATTTCAGTTATTGTGGACATTAGTGATTGACAGGAAGTATGAAAAACAGTAGTACCACCACTTAAAAACTAAAATATTTTTTTATTGGTGCATCTAATAAAATCCAAAAAAAATCTATTTAAAAGGGCATTAGATTTAACAACTTTTTTGACTCTTACTAGTTTTTGATATCTTGTACGGTTTTTGTACAAAAAAATAAAATATGAATATAGTACACTCATTATGCACTCATTAATAAGTAAATAAACTTACTCAATTGAATAAAAATTAAATAATATCAATTAATAAAATAAATCAAAACAACATCTAACACTTTTCAAACAATTTTCTTTGCAAAATCCTAATACAAGCAAGAAATCTGTTTGTTCCAAATATGAATATTTATGAACTATAATAAAGTTAAAAATTAATTGTTAAAAGACACTAAATAATTATTATTATACATAATTTACATTTTTTAAACAAAGACGGCCACGAAAAACATTTATTTTCTATTCGATGAAAAACTAGATTTTGTTTTTACTAGATAAAAAATATATATTTTATTTTTTTGTGAGAAAACCGTACAAGATATCAAATTTTATTAAAAGACAAAAAAGTTTTAAAATCAAATTCTCTTTTAAGCAGTATTTTTTTAGTTTTTATTGGTTGCATTAATAAAAAAATATTTTAGTTTTTATGTGGTGGTACTACTGTTTTCTATATTTCCTGTTAATCGCTTATGTTTATGTTTATGTTTATTATTCTTTAGCTTACAATCCAAAATTTAAAAAATACATATCAATATCTACACAAAAATTATAGGAAACGTACAAAAATTTTGACTGGACGAAGCTGGGCGGAGTTTGTGCAGCAGCGACGATCTTCCACTCTAACCCTTGTTTGACCACGATGCTGAGGGAACATCTGGATTCTTCTAGAAAATTTTCTATTTTGTCCCATTTTTAGGGGAGACTTTTGGCTGTTAATGTCAGCATGACAGATATGTATATATATATGTATGTATATATATATATATATATATGTCCATAATAACTTAAATGATGTATTATACTAAGGTAGTTACTAATAATTAATTTCATTCAAATCGAATAAAGCGTTCAATTGTTATAAACAAAAGAAATAAAAAATTTTGAAACTTTGAACACAAATTCCTGCTTAACCGTAAATTTTTGGATATAGATAAGTTATGTTAAATCATCATATTTTGACCCCAGGAATGTATGGTGCAGCCATTTCCCCGCATTAATGTATATATATATATATATATATATATATATATATATATATATATATATACATATATATTGTAACGGTCATATTTCCATGCCGTTCCAATTTATATTTCGCGCGCAATTAATTGAGGCAATAGGGAAATATGGTAGGCCGTGGATATTCACGGCGGGCCGTGATAAGATTGTTTTAAAAAAAAGACGGGCGGCAGTTGGGCATAGACGCGCGGGCAGCGCGTCGGCAGTTTTGAATATATCCAGTAATTGTTAACGAAATAGAATAAATTGTGCAAAGTGCAAATAGTCCAAGCACGTGGAGTACGACACCGTACACAACGGAGCGCATAACATCCAAGGCCCTACCCCGGCTCTACGTAATTAGAGAGCGAATTTGTGAAATTAGCTGGCTGCTGATCCTCGAGCCGAGCGTCGAATTTTTCTTGGGTTGCGGAGAACGCGCGAAATTCAAACTGCAGAGCCACCGTTGGAGACCGGACCGTCACGCTGCGTAACAAGTACCATTGCCACGACGGAAACACAGTGTAGCCAGAGGGTTTCTTTCATTTCCAACGACCACCACGAGGGAAGCAAGGAGGAACAAACAGGCCAGATTTTTGTTGTATTTTTGGTTTTACACCGTACTTGTGTGCGTGTGCAATTTACACGTGTTTGTCAATAATTCTTTGTCTAAGAGAATCATTGTGGATTATTATAAACTTTTGGGTTGATTGGAATCTAAGTCTTTACGCAGGAGAATAGTTAGTTAGTTAATTGTTATTATTATTTAATTTTTGTTCGAATAATTATTAATTACCGTACTAGGCTTAAGATATTTATTTGTGTCGTCATCTCGAAGAGCGTGCCATTTCGCCGGTGGTTGGAATACGTTGTTTATTTATTCCGGCAATTTAACAGTGGCCACTGATAACCTCCGGTTTATAATGCTTAAGCTTGAATTCAATTTTCTAGTTTAAATTCGGAGATTTTAAGTAATCGATCTAGCCGCTCTACGACTACCTTTATTTAATTGTAATTTTTGTGACAACCGAATATTTTTGATTTAATTAATAAATTTATATTTATTATTTTTATTTGTGAACGCTTTTAATTTTATTTTGAATTCAATTCCATCTGGGTTTAGTAATTTTCCCTGCGACAAATTCCCAGGGGGGCAAAAAAAATAAAGATTACTTGGCGCCTTATAAATTTGAACCGCCCCCACCCCGCGAGCTAGCCTAGCACTGGGAATTGTCAAGCAACTTAAATATTATCAAAATAAAATTAAATTAATACCATCTTAGAAGCGAAAGACGCCATAATATATATATACATATATATATACAATATACAGAGCCTATTCCAATTGTCAAAAGTGACAGTGTCAGTCATTGGTACAATACTGCAATGATTTTTAATAATTGCACCAATAAATTGAATAAAGAAGTATTCTATTAGTATTTATAATAGAGAATTTTCTTTTGTATACGTGATCATAAGAACAACAAAAAATGTACTTTAAAAGGGAAAAGTAACTAAAACAAATAATAAAAACATGTAAATATATGTGGTGTAGCACCATCCTGATGCAATCCGATTATATTCAACATTGATATTGGCAGTTTATCCAGAAAATTATTTATTTTGTTTGTTAGGTAACAATAACATTTTTATTAAGACTGCCTTTAATAAAAAGGAGCCCACTTCTCTGTCTCCTAATGTTCCGCACTACTCGTTAACACTAAATACTTTTTGGAAAATATTTTCCACAACAACAATCATTACGCACCAGTCTTCCAAATTTGTCGGCACATGGAATTATTCTATCAGAAAAAACGATTTCTGTAGAGGCACAAAATTCTAGTACAGTAATAGTACTGTGTTTGAAATCTTGTAACATTTTAATTATGAAATTATTAAAAATCGTTGCAGTATTGTATCAATGGCCGACACTGTCACTTTTGACATTTAAAATAGGCTCTGTATATTGTTACTACGGATACTTGATTTTTTAATATTTTTTTTCAAAAAATCCTCAATTTCTCGACTTTAGTTTGATGCATGGAAAAAATTGTTTACAATTTTATATTCAGAAAAAAATTTCCTTGCGGAACAATAAAAAATATATATACAGTGCAATTTGAAAAAAAAGTTGATTGTCTTTTGCCAAAAACTGGATGCAGGAAAAAATATCAGTTCAGTTCATATTAAAGTCTTTTAAAAATGATTTTATTTGATGTTTTATTTATTAAAATCGGATAAAAAATTAGCGAGATACAGCACCAAAGGTTTTTCGTCAGTCACACTGTATAATATAAAATTTTAAAAAATATATGTTTCTATTAATCAAAAAACAACAATTTGAAATTTTAGAAAACGCCGTTTCTAATACAAAGGCATGGTACCTCCAAAGTGAACATTTTTAACACTGGTACATAAGCAGTAATTAAAAAAATATTCTTAAATTTTGAATAGAACATCAGAATAATTTGTTTGTGAACCTCTGCTTTTTACATTTTTTTTCAGAAAAATATCAATAACTCTGAAATGCCAATCTAAATTAAAAATCAAACAATGGTTCAAGTTATAAAATATTGTCAAATGAGAAAATATACAGGGTGTTCCATTAAAAAAATGTTTGCTTTTGTTATACCGCAAAATTGGGACACTATGTATATTTGAAAATAATTTTACGACATAGAGATTTTTAAACCAATAAATTTTTATGCGAACCTTTTTTTCAATCTCTCACGAGAAAGGAAAGCCCCACACACTGTTGCAGGACTCTGTATACTAACACTAAATTATTTTTCTTAAATGTATACGTTAAATTGGGGCCCTTTTCATGATATTCTTTAGAATGTTTAATTAATAAATTATTTATTTTTAAAGTTATCATCTTGGAAATTATTGTTTTATCTGGAATAATATCAAATATTTTTATTTTAACTTGTGTGCTCCTGTGTCTACGAGAAAAGTGATTTGATTGGTATTAGAATTTTCAGATATAAATGTTTTTAAATTTTTATTTTAATGTAAATTTGCGCCTCTTATTGATTCGAAACCTCCTGTGGTATTTCTGTCACAGAAGTTCATGGGCGGTTTAAATGATTTGGTCGCGAATTATTTTTATTAAAAGAATTATTTCTATAAGTTTGATGAGTAGCATTATTAACGTAAGCATTGCAATTATGAGAATTATTCGTATTCTTTTTACGACGTTCAGTATACGTGTGACCGTTTATTTTGCAAAGTGAGCAGTACTTAGCGTGATAATTATACTGATTAAAATCTGTGGAGTTGCTTGTTTGAGCACTTGGATACGTATTATGATTTCTTTGCGGATTATATTTCTGATGACTGACCTAGAATTAAATTGTGCATTGTAATTGTTATTCCATGGGAAATTATTTTTATTCGGAGAATAATTATTTCTTTCACTCCTATTAGAATTATTATTATTTGAATTATTTGTATTATAAGAATTACATTTTAATGCTAAATTATATGCTTCGTTTAAAGTTAAAATGTTCCAAGCCCGTAACATTTGACTTAATTGCAGTGAATAACGAATCTACGGAGTGCAGTATTTTAAATCGTTTTTTTAAGACGGAGTAATTGATCGGGGCCAATACAGTTTTGAATTTCTCCTTGAATACAGGAGTTTGTGCACTTTGTTTTCTAGTAATATATTAAATTGATTATATTTTAATAAATATATTTATACGAAGGCAATATTTTTTATAATAGGTTGTTATAAAGGTGATTATAGTAGGCTGTGGTATATAGTAGGCTGTTATTTTATTTTATTTTCTGGACCGGTTTCGAGCTCAAAGGCTCATCTTCAGCAGAAAAACGGCTTAATGTTTGGTTATAGTGACAATAATGGAAGTCAATATATTCTAAATGAAAATTAAAGTAAACTCCTTTCTTTATCATTTTATTTTTAGCATTTAGATTTTTGCTTTATTCTCTTGCTAACATTATTTATTCATATATCTTTTATCCATTACGGGGGCTGAACTTATTCTCTAAAATATGCCTTATCTATTTTATTTTACTCTTCTTTTCCACTGTTCCTTATCTTGTGCCATTTCTCTTATTTCTCCCCATTCTATTCCACTTCTTTTCGCTGCTTTGAGTACTTGCTTGTTATTTGGGTTTCCTGTTTTATTTTTGCCTTGTATTTTTACTTCGTGTATTCCTTTCGTTAATATATTCTTTTCTAATCTGTATAAATGTCCCAACCATCCTAATTGTCTCTCTTCTATTATTGATTTTATTGTTTTAATATGGAGCTGTTATCTTACTTTTGTATTTCGTACTCTAGTCTCTTCTTGTAATTCCTTCTATTTTTTAGGTGATATTGCTATTATTACTCTATGTGGTTAGCCATGATTCACTACTATATAACATTGGAAGTCTTACAATTATTTTATTTATTTTATATATATTGTTGTTTTTATTGCTTTAGTAATCTACTTTTTCTCTAAGAATGTTTTCTTTATTGTGTTGTAGATCCTTCTTGCTTTAACTATTATTTTATTTCTTTCTTAATCTATCTTCACTGTTTCCTCTGTTGTTGATTCAGAGTATTTAAATAGCTTAACCTGCTGTATATGTTTTCCGTTTAGCTCCACTTTGTGATTGCTTCCTTTTAATGATATTATCATTGTTGTTGTTTTGTTTATTTCCATATTTACCTTTTGCTTTACGTATATTTCTCTTCGTATATTTCCAGATTTTTTTGATATTGTTCATCGCAAATAGTGAAGGGCTTAATATAGAATCTTATTTGAGTCTTACTTTAGTCTTGAACTCAGCCGAATCTTTATTTCCTATTCTTACTTTATTTTTGTTACTTCTATATAACTCCTTTACTTATGCCTCTTTTTATCCCTCTTTTTGCAAGTGGTCTAGTAAGTAAGTAAGTTTATTCATGCCATTGCCGAATGGTTTATACAGGTCAAAAACATAGAGATAAATTGGAGGCAATACTTAACAAACAATTCAACATAAGAATTTAAAAATTAAGTTGCAAATAAAATATGCAATCCCTCAACTACTATTACAATATAAAAATACAATAAGCTATATAATTAATCTAAAATACAGGACATTACAGACAGTTTACAATAAAATAAAAGATAGATCATATAATAATTTAATACACCTAATTATAAAATACAGACTAAAACGTATAAATAAAATCTTTAAAAAAATAAAATTACAGTAATAGGATAAAATAAAAATATTAAAATAAGTAAATAAAAACAGTGTAAATATAAAACGATATTAATAAAATCAAAGTAAAAATAAAATTGTTGAATGTAAGATCCAGCAAGAAGATAAAATTGGTTATTGTAAAATCATAGTAAAAAGAGTTTAAAAAAAATAAAATAAATAATAAAAGCTTTAAATTACACGACAGCTATATCTGCAAGACCAGTTGCCAAACATTCTGAAATGTTAAATAAAGAAAACACTTAACTTTTTTATACCACTTATATTTTTATTTCTCGTGACTAGTTTCAATTACAAGGTAATCATTATCAAACTGTGGTATAAAAAAGTTAAGTGTTTTCTTTATTTAATAATCGAAAATGTACCACGAAGTAAACGCCTCCAAAATTCAAGAATTATGAAATGTGATAGTAGGCTTTACGAGTTAAGTAGGCCTTAACTGACTTTCTAAATTTTACAATTGGCAGAGATGTTATGGATTCGGGGATGGTCCATAATAGTTAATACCATTCCTCGTTTTATTTAAATGGGTGTAGGATGGACATAGAAGAGTAGACGATCTTGTGTTGTGCTCATGAAATTGATTCGGTGATATATAAATTTATCAATGTGTTTGTGAACATAACACAGACATTCTAAAATGTAAAGTCTTGGTAACGTAAGTATACCCAGCTTTATAAAAGAGTTTTTACAGCCTTCTCTATATTTCATATTGTCAATAATTCTAATTGCTCTTGCGTTGTAGTATAAATAATCTGGTCACTATACTTGAATGGCCCCATGCTAAAATTGCGTACGATACATGACTCTGAACCAATGCAAAATATGCAGATTTTAAGCATGAATCAGTTAGTGAGTTTTTGAACATACCTAATAAATACACATCACTACAAAGTTTCCTTAACAGCTCGTTTTCATGAGTTTTTCATGTTAATTTGGAGTCAAGGTGGACCCCAAGAAATTTAGCGGAACTTACTTGTGTATCAGTCTGTAAAGTGAACATCACAGTTTTGGACTTCTCTGGGTTCACTACTAATCTGTTTGCACGAAACCATTCTGTAACTCTCCGAACTGATTATTGATATTGATTCCTACATCATGCACTTGGCCGATCAGCAGATGTGGTTTTGACAGTCGTGTCATCAGCGAATAAAAACAATGAACAGTCAAGATTATGATCAGGTAGATCATTAATATAAATCAGAAATAGTAGTGGACCAAGAATTGAACCTTGGGGTACCCCATGGTAGAGATTCAGTTGACTTGATAAGCAATCATTGAATTAAACCCTTTAAAACCGGTTGCTCGGGTATGAGTTCAACATACGACATGCGGTAGGTAACAGGTTGTAGCAATATAATTTCCGTAGAAGTACCTCATGAGACACGCAATCGAAGGCTTTGGTAAGGTCTAAGAAGGTCGATACAGAGCGAGCCCCTGTTTCATAACATTCATAGATCTCCTCAGTTAAGGCCATGATTGCATCAGTCGTCGATTTCCCATAAACCAGACTGCCTGTTTGATAATAAATCCTGTTCTACCAAGAACTCAATCAATTGTTCTTTCCAAAACGTTCGCAAATATAGGTAAAAGGGAAATTTGCCAATAGTTATTTATGTCGTTTTGACAACCCTTTTTATGGAGCGGTATAACGCATGCCCTTTTCAGGCAGTCTTGGAAAATATTCTGCGATATACAAAGGTTAATTAATTTATTTAGAGGGCAAATAATTACATCCGTTATTCCTTTTAATATACTAGAATTTAAACCCTAAATATCTCGAGCTCGAGAATTCTTTAAATTATGTATAATAGTCCGAATAGTATTAGGGCCAACTTCGTGAAATTTAGTAGTGTACAGAGTTGGTTTTATTATTTTGAAGAAGATATTGAATAGGGTCCATTGTATTAGTGGGTAATGCTTTGGTTATATTATCTGCCATATTTATAAAATGAGATAAAAACTTTCTATTTATTATTAAAGTTGAATTGTTGATTGATACAATTAACATCTACATACTTAACGACTTCGGACATTTGTTCTCGATGAGAGATATCAGGAGTTGAATCAAACAAAAGTCCATAATAATTATTTCTTTTGATATTGTTTATTAATCGATTTCGAACGTTAGATACCAGAAGATGAATGAATTCATTTCGAATCTGTGGTGACAAATATGAGACAGTTTAAAGTTTCTGTGGCATGTTTATGATGATTTTCTAGTAGCGGATCAAACTGAGCTACAAGTCTAAGTAAAGATAATAGGTTTCCTACATTTGTACCGTCTTGAAGTACTAGTTTTTCAACATGGCCACGTATAGGAAGATTTTGTATAATTAAATACCTCATGCAAGCTAATATTCTTTGCAATATATTTCGCCACCGTTCTTTTTCGGACTAAATCTTCGCTTCTAATGATACATGCTTTTTTTAGATGTGAACATGGATTTATCATTTCTGATGCACCTTCTTCAAAGTTTTGTATTTGTTGAGTTGTGTTATTAGTACATAAAAGTTTAGCAGCAGTAGGTGTACATCTTGAATCTGGTTCTTACTCTGATTCTGATTTTACATCTTCATCCTTTTTATCTTCTGGATTTTCTTTTTGCGATTTGTTTCCTAAGTATGATTCCATTATTACTCTAGATTTCAGAGCTTCTTTTTCCTGCTGTAGTTTTCTTTTCCGATTCTGGGAACCGCTTAGTTTTCTTTTTCTGGCGTTGACCTAGTCTATATTCATTCTATAACTAAGGTTTTATATTCATTCTATAACTAAGGTTTTATATTCATTCCAACCTATTTTCCAAATGAAAATGGGGTTGGTTCCCACAAAAATAAGAGTTTATGATCGTTTAGTTGAGACGCTCCGGCTGGCACTTGGGTGGTCATCTAACACATCCTCGCTGAAGATGAAAGATGGGGGGAAAACACAGGTTTCGTCCTACAATGGCACGGTACTTCTTCTGGATTTCGGAAAACTCTTGTCGTCTCGTCTGGGAGCTGAGGCCGTTGTTGGACTGTAGCGAGGTGGTCGAAGTTCGATCTCTTTAGAGGCACGTTCGTAGACAGCAACTTCTCCGGTGTGATATTGATATTTGGATCGGAGGCCCGATTCAAAATTGCAGTTGACGAAATTCTTAATAATGGGTGGCATCAATTCTCCACTTCTCGGGTTCCTTGTGAAACAGGAAAGACGTCTTAAAAGATTCCACCAGCCACACCAGCGGCAGATATTACAACACATCATGAACATTAACATAACACCCAGGAGGCTAAGGATCATTGTATACCAACTAGTATGTTTTACGATGAATGGCTTGGTCATATCCTGGTCTAACAGTTCGTCGAATTTCTTGTCGGCGTACTTTAGTTCAGTAAGGTCGATCTTTGACGGTTTGATGGGTTGGATTTCGAGGGCAGTAATCGGTGTACCCCTTGCAACCGGGATTCAATCGGATAACTCCAGTTTTATTTAATATTACGTCCTCCATGTGATCGTCACAGAGGATGGTTAATGTCATAGGTTTCAGCAATACATATATCCATTAATTGTTCTGAATTGATTTTCACATCTGGAACATTTGAACATTCTTCTGGAATTTTGGAGAGATGTGGCGACAGCAGCTGGATTTCACAATTGGCGATTTAGGTTCTTCTCGTGGTGGAGACTCCTCGGCAGATGAACGATCCTTTTGTGAATTCATCGCATTAATTCAGGTCTTGCATTATGTGGGATATTAGAAGATATCGATAACTAGGTTGATGTAGGAGTATATTAGATGATCTTGATGTTGCATAGGTAATGGAATTGTTTACGCGTTTTAGCGTTTTGTTTTTAAAAATTAAATAAACACGTTGTATAATAAAAGAACAAATATTTTATTTTTATTTATTTAATAAACGTGCATCAAAATATATACAAATAAAGCAAATAACAAAGAATGATTAACAAAAAACAAAGTAGGAAATAATTGAACAGAAAGTAAAGTTAGCAAATAGAATTACAAGTTAAATTATATGCTAAAATAAGCTTGCAGTTACAAATTTAAACAAAGTTTTACGTTACGGAGGGAGATAAGGGATGCGCAAAAAATGAAGAAAGACAAAGGGATGATTTTGACACGAGTTAACAGAGGATAGAAAAGGAATTTTTTCTACTCTTCACATTTGGCCTTGGCCTGCGTTTTACGATTGGACGTAAAAAAAGGTTAAAACTGCAAACAAAAGGTTGAAATGCAAGCAAATGCACAAATGTTTAAAAAATGTGTATACGAACATAAAAAATATATTTACACACACTTACCGCCCCCAATTGAACGAGACTCGTTCAATCATACCGACACTATTAGCACTTGGGATGTAGGTAACACGCACAACTTTACTGCTGGCCGCAGCATAGTGTTGGAGCCGGTTCTTACTGTAGCCGTCCTGACTACACCATCAGCACCTGGATGCACAGCCTCAATCCGTCCTTTATTACAAATGGGCCGCAATAAACCACTCCCACACGAAGAAATGGTCGAATTTGTTCGGTCCGGCATTGGGGTATTGCACTCATAAAAGGTGTTTGAAACTTCGGTTTTTCTCGAATGCACCTGATGCATTTTCTCACCACATCTCGGGTTAATGTTCTTCCACGAAGTGGCCAAAACTGCATTCTTAATGGAGCGAGAGTTCCTTGAGCACCGATATGCAGTTGGGTTCGATGTACACTTTCTACTAATAATCGAACAAATTTATGATTTGACGGTAACACAATTGGGAATCGCCTGCAGGTGGTCAAGCTGCTGTGCGCTAATCGCCCACCAACACGTAAAACTCCGTCAGTGTCCAAGAAAGGGTTGAGCGTTAGCAACTTGCTTGATTTGGGCAAATTCGCGTTCCTAGATAACAAACGTATCTCACGACAAAAACTCACGCACTGTACATTTTTCATTAAGGTGATAAATGCTTTCTTCAGTTTTTGTATCGTTAACTGTCCCCGTAATTTAGTTGTGACTTTGGGAGACCGTTTATTTGTTGGCTATCGTTTAATATTGAGTGGATACTATCGGAATAATATCTCGCATCATTTGCATATGGTGTGCCAATTAGCCAACGTAATTATGTAGACCAGCCATTTATTAAACCAATATAATGATCTAAAATGTCTTGTTTTTTTTATAAATTAATTTCAGTTGTTCATTAATATTTTCTTAATTTTGTTCGCAATAAATTGATAAATGTGATTTCTTATTGCCCTTCGCATTTCCTAAATTTATTGTTAATATACCAGCATTAAAAGTTATGTTTTTTTTATTTCGAACCCTAACATTTGTGCTATAAACAGCAACCTGGAATAAATAATTTGAATTAGTTTTCGTTAATATACATTTTAATTTCCGAATAGATAATTTATCATTTGTTTAACAATATTATATTCTAATTTGTCAAAACGGCAACCTAGCTTCGGTATAGCTAATTTTTTAATATTATTATCTGAACAAAATTTCTTTAAAGTGTGAAGAGTTCTAAAAAGGTTTTTATGTGTAGGTTTATCAAAATATCTTTGTTTAGAAATTAAATATACAGGGTGAGTTTTTTTCGATGTTCTCTATGGGGATCTCGGAAACTATAAGAGATAGAGAAACGGTTAAATGGGGAAAGAAGTGTAGATTTACGAGACGAATAAAATTCCACTTTCAAAGTTTTCAAAAAAGTCAAGGGTAACTAGATATTTTGAAAAAAGTAAAAAGTGTCAATTTTTTCAAATCAATATATCTTGGTTATTATAACAGATAGAAAAAAACTGTAAAGGACAAAGTTTTAGATAATTTTGTGTAGATTAATAAAAAATAATCTGAAAATTTTTATCGCCATTATTTTCCGAGATATGACGCAAACTTACATTTTTTTTAATGGAAACCATAGTTGGCTATGGCCTCATTCAAAAGGTAATTTTTTTCTCTTTAATCCAATATAACACACGACATAGTTATTTCTAAAAATAAGTGAGTTATAGTCATTTTAAATTTTATTATAAATAAATTAATGTGGCTGAATAATTATTAAATTTTAATATATTTTGGTCACTTCTAGGCAATTCTATTTTCACGCACTCAAATTTTGAACAATCTTCGATGTGTCTTTGCAGTTTATCAGCTAAATCAAAATAACATAAACATCTATCACAAATAAATTTTTGATGATCATTTTTTGATAGTTGTTTACTACAAAGTGCCGAAAGATTATGTATTAAACAATAATGACCGTTTTTATGCAAATTTAAATATAACAAATTTATATGCACGTCTTTAATACTTTTTGAGTGATAGTATGGACCGATAACTTCGTTAAATTAATTTAAACCATAAACATTTATAGACAGAAATTGATTTTGTCGTTCGATTATAGAAATATCTGATATTTTTACGGGAAATTCGATACCTGATAAATTTAAGTGATGATAAATATCTTGTGGATAAGAATTCGTATCTTCGGGGTTATTGCGGGCAGGAAATAGATGAGCTATGATACTCCACGCAAAACATCGACGATCATTATTACGTATATTTAAGACTGCATGCTTTCTTTTAATTTCTGTCGGTGAATCCATGTACGTGCTATATCCTCCGCGAAGGGGAACGTAGTTACAAAACGCAACAACCACTTGGAGAATTGACAAAAGAGCCCAACCACTGTGCATTTCTTGGAACTCTTCAAGCTGTAATTTATAGATATCGCAAATTAATTTTCATTATTTTATATGTTGGTAACAATCAATTACTTACGTTTTTTATAATTTCTGCGATTAAGTCATTTAACACTTTATCTATTTCTTCAGCGGACAAGGTGCTGATATTCTTGGTATTGATGAATTTGACATCCTTCTCTTCTGTACTTGGTTTAATAAATTCTCCACTAAAAACCATATTAATTTTAAACGGACCATGTTTTAATAATGCATTGTTCATTCTAGACGATAAAAGGGTTTTGCAATCTTGAAAAAATTCTTCTGGAATTTTATGTCCGATATTAATTATTACTCCGGTTCTAATTCTACTTTCAAATGCTGATTGTATCTAAAAAATAATATATAATTGAAACATTTAACAATTAAATTTTAATATATTAATAAATTAAAAAGTAACTTGCATCTTTCCATTGAATTTTTTTCTTTTTTGTTCTATTGATCAATCCTGTTTGTTTCCTTCTCCTAAGTCCATATCCATGATAGGGTGCATCATCTTGTTTGTTCGAAATTATCTCATCAATTTTTGATTGTAAAGTTATTAGGTGAGATAATTCTGACAATATTTTTTGTTTTTCGTGAACATTTTTTACGAGTTTTAATGATTTGTTTAATTTTCGTATTTCTATTTTAGTTAAGGTTCTAAATTTATATACATTATTTAAATTATGTTGATTATTTTTAAGCGTTTCTATTAATCTAATTATTTTATTTTGCATTATGATTAAAAATTATTCCATCTAAAAAACAAAAATATACAATCAGTAAAATAATATATGGATAATTGTATTATACTTACAAGCGCGAACTCTACAATATTGGCAGGGTTGGGTTTGCCCGGAAATGAGTGCTGTCCCTTGTAAACAATTGCAGAGGGTGTGTCCAACAGCAGTCGAAGGTCTTTGTTGGAAACTTCGTCGCACAATCGTTTTGGTAGAAACACTTTTGTTTTTTCACCGTCTGAGTCTTCAATGGTAGTTAACAAGGCTTTACCATGACGCGTATTCACGACTTTAATGTCTAGAAGTTTATATTTTCTGTTAATTGTTAACTCACACAATTTTTTAATTCTCACATTTTCAATAGCCATTGAGTTGTTCAACTTTTCGATAATTGAACACATGTTTGTTGATATGTTTTTTTTTGTAATGTTAATCGTGCAACTAATATAAGTCAACTGGTGATGATATCAACGCTATGTTCAATATATAATTAATCTATCGGAAACGTATGGTTTTAAGCAGGATCTCTAAGCAGCAGGCGAAATAAATTTAACAATAATTATTTATTCTCGAACTCCTCCTCGAGCTGCAGAAATCTGCAACCCTTTTTTTTCTTGATAAAAGGTGGCGCGCAAAAAAAAAGAAATCTACCTTTGTTATTATTTCAGTTGGCAACACCACACACACACACACACACTTGAATTTGTGTTAGTGCGATAAGATTTAAGTTGGTACACTCGTTACTCCATTATCTCCTTCTCACTCTTTCATTGACCACAACACTATATTCGCACTCATGGCCCAGCCTCAAAATTCAAAAATTTACCGCCCATGCACAGAATCCAAACGGCAGACGCCAACGCGCGTGCCGCGTGCCTAAGGCGCATGCGCACTTCTGTCTGAAAAGGAAAACATATCACCTATCTCTGTCGTCACGCATAACAAGAGCGGGCTCATTCTTCTTATCATTGTTATCAACCACAAGACTTTTAAAGACTCTCTGCACCAATCATAGACGAGATAGATTTTTTCTGATTTCACCATTGGAATCCCCGAAAAATTCCCTTTCGTTCAATACGAAACACGGTACCCCTACGTCGTATGCAACACAAGATACACTTAAAATTTGAGGGATGATAACTACCCCCTACGATCATTTTTTTTTGTACTTTTTTCGTACCTACACATTCTTTACTTCCCCCTGAACATCCCCCTAATCGCAATTAATCAAAAATTCACACCGAAGGGTGGTTTGCGCGATGAAAAAGCATTAAACGGAAGTCCATAAGAATAACATGGGACAATTTTGCATTCACCGGCAAATTATACCTACTTCTACCGAATTTATTTTTAAACTCTAACGCTATTCCAGCACTCATCTTTAAATCTTGGCTTACACAATGGGCTAATGAAAATTCTTTTGGGGCATTAAAAATACTATCATTTATTTCTGTAATATTATTGTTTATTTCATTATCATTGTTTGTGTCAAAGTATTTTTTAAAACTATCAAAATTTAATATTTCTTCTGTATTTTGTCGAGTTACCCTGGGGCTTTTTATATTTGAAATATAAATTTTTCTACCTGGTTGTGATGTCTTTGTTTAATTTCTGCGGTTTTATGGTCTGGATTAATAGCTTTTAATTTTCCCTTTTTATATTTAACCTTAGTTTTGGATTGTTTTTGTTTATTTTTTACATTAATCGTTCGGGGAATATTTGAGACATCTTCTCGTGTTTCATTGTGTTTCTCAATAGATCTAGTTTTACTTTTATTAATGTTTTCATTACTTTGTTCATAAAATACTTTAACTTTGTTTTTGTGATCCTCAACGTAACTATTTGTAATAAAATTTTCAAAATTAAAATCTAAAAGTGGATTGTTGTCGATATGATCAGAAATTATTTCTTGAGGTTTGAATTTTGTAATCGAGTGGATTGAATTATTATATGCTAATATTGCGTATAGCATTTTGGTCTCGATTGGTTCCTTTTAAAAATGAATTGGTTGTTTAGAAGCCTAATGTGTTCGATTATGGTAGAGTGAACCCTTTCTACAACTCCATTAGATTCTGGATGTTGCGAGCTTATAAAATGTAATTTGATTCTGTGCGTTTCAAAAAGTTCTTTAATGACTTTAATGGTTATCAGATATAATTAGATTTGGAATACCGTGATGACAAAAGAATCTTATTAAATTATTAGCTATTTCAATTGCATGATATGAACTCAATTTAATAGAAAATGAATTTGGTATTTTCGATAGCAATATAATCAATATGGACCGTTTCAAATGGTTTATTTGCTACTGGTGTATTATTATATTTTAAAGGTCTTCATTTATATTTTGACACGAGAGATTTCACATTCATTTATATATTTTTGAATTGTACGCCTCATATTAGGCCAATAATAGAGTCTTTTTAATTTAGCTTCTGTTTCATCTATTCCTCTGTAATTTGTTTTGCCTCCATGATAGTTTTGGATAGTTTCCAAAATATCATTATTGTTTTCTATATTAGTTAATAATTAATAATCTAATCATTTCTACTGCTGAATTTTTAAAATATTTTTTAATGATTTTACTGAATTTTTCATAAATTGGGTCCTTAAATAAAATGTAATAATTAACATTGGGTGTTATGTATTCTTTAACAAAATTAATTAGTTCTTGTTCAAAATTTAACTTCGAAAATTGTACATGGATTCTTATCTTACTATTATTGAATAAATTATTTGTTTTAGTTGCCGAAGGTGAATAATTGACCTTAAAATAATGGATTATCCGATTAATTAACTTCTCACTTAACCCGTGGTGAAACATTTTTATGTTAATAAAAGGATTAATTAAGCACTTGGTTATGTTTCACTATTTTTATATTTCTCCGACTAGTTTCGACCGTTGGTCATTCTCAAGGAGATATGCTGATTATCGCCTAGGTTAACGGATTTATCCGCTATAGGAATTTCTACGATTGGATGTTCTAGTTTCGAATGGATGGTTGCTCCATCATCTTCTTCGTCAATAAAATCTACATGTGTGTTTTCGGGTGGTCAATCATTGATGCCTTTTCCATATCTTCATTTTTTTTTAAGTAATCTTTTAAATTATCTGAATACTCTTCGTTAATATTGATTTCTATTCTTGACAGTGCGTCTGCATTTTTATTTAGTTTCCCTTTCTTATAAATAATTGAGTAGTCATATTCTGAAAGTTTAAGTCTCCATCTAACTAGCTTTGAATTAGGTTCTTTTATTGACATGAGCCATTGAAGGGGTTTATGGTCGGTAACATTTGCGTTTGAAAAGGTAGGGGCGAAAATATTTGACTACCCAAACAATTGCGAGTAATTCTTTCTCGATAGTGGAGTAACGGGTTTTTGATTCATTAGGGTTCTACTGGCATATGCGATGGGTAAATGTGACCCAATATTACCTTGGGAGAGAAACGCGCCTATTGCTTGATTACTAGCATCAGTTGTAAGAATAAATGATTTTGAAAAGTCTGGGTATTGTAAGAGGGGTTGATTTATTAAAATATTTTTGCATAGATTGAAACAATTTTGATAGTCAGGATCATTAGGATTAATGATTGAATTCTTTTTTAAACATTTCGTCAAAGGTTTGGTTAAGTCAGCAAAATTCAAGTTTTTTAGGGACTATCCATGTTGGAGATGACCAGGGACTATGGTGAAGTTCTAATTATGTTTTGACTTAACATTTCATTAATTTGGCGGACTATTTCCGCTTTGTGAATTTCAGGGTACCGATATGTTTTCGTAAAGACCGGTATTTCGTCGGTCGTAATTATGCGGTGTTTGATTTTATTTGTAAAAGTTAAATTATTTTCTTGTAAATGAAAGATATCTGCGTATTGGGAAATTAATTTACTAATTACTGGTTTCTCTTCTGGATTCATGTGATCGATCCTTATTTTGAATAGATCAAACTTTAATTTATTAGCATTGAACATATTAAAATTATTGTAGTTATTGTATCTTCGTTTATTTCTATTATTATTTTCATGGTAATTTCTTTTATTAATAATGTTTATTTGTGGAGGCATCACGTCATATCCGCTGACGTGTGTCACATTAAGAGGACGTTTAATCACAGCGTCTTTATCGAAGTCTGTATTATTAATTATGCAACATAAGGCTTTGTTATTTTTAAGATTTGTAATGCACTCTGGCATTTCTTTATCATTTAATTTTATCCTAGGAATAACGGCCTCGCCGTTTGCAAGATTCTTTATCTGTACTTGAACAATCTGCTGACTTCGTGCAGGCACTAATATCCGCTTAGTGTAGTCTGCGTCAACCAGATGTTTATTATAAAAATTGCAATTGTCATTTCTATTATTATTTATAATTAGTTCATTATTATTTAATTTATTATGATTGGTACATTTTCTTTATCAAAAATATTAATATTATTCTTATAACTAAATTGGATTTCAGAGTTGGGAGTGATGACTGAGTTTCTACGGAAATTAACACATACGTTTATTTTCGACATATTATCTACACCTAATAAGATATCAAATGCTGAATGAAAGTCAAATAAATATAGTTTAAGTTTTGAAATTAGTATTAAATAAGTTTTTTAATGATATAGTTACACATTGTGTTCCATTTGAGGTTCCATGTGCGCTGGTTACCTCAAAGGGGTCATTCTTAATATATCTTTTAAATATTTTTTAGCAATTTGAGGATTAATAAATGAACGAGTACTACCTGAGTCCATTATGATTTTTAAATTATTTTCTTAATCTATAATATATGGAAGGTTACTATTATTATTAACTATGCCTAAATGATCGATTTTTGTGGTTCCAATGCATTTCAGTCTAAAAAAGTACTATTATCGCGGTTCTCATTATTGTTATTACTACATGTTCCTTCCAAATTAAATAATTTAGGTTGATTTGTATACGTAGTTGATACTGACATGGGCGTTGAATTTGGTAGTGGCGATTAAATTTCGTCATCAGTTTAGTCATCATCAGTGTCGGTAGTTTCACTATCATATTGATCCAAAAGTTTTAATACTTCCTTATTTTTGTTATTGAAGTTGTTCTCATTGACGAAATTAAGGGATCCGAATGTACCAACAGCATATTAAATAAATCCTTAATTGTATTTATTCGGGAATTTTTTCTTGTATGATGTTCTCTTAATCGCTTGTATATTAATTTGCTGGCTTCCTGAACTTCCTCTGATAGTTTACCGATGGGCAATAAAAATTGATTGATAAAAGAACTGCCATGAATTAATATTTTATGTACGCTCACTGGCATTTGGTACCACCCGTAGTGTAAAACGTAAAGTTTTGCTGTGTCGAATGCATACTTATCAAATTCTTCCGCATTTATTTGATGTACACTACTTAGCGTTGTTAAAACTATATAGAACCGACCAATCAATTACGGATTTATACCCGTTATTAATGCCACTTTTTTAGAATTAGCAAAAAAAGTCCTGGCAACATTTCCAGTATTTGATGTCCCACCCACAGCCACTACTATATCGACACTAATGCCAAGTTATCTTCTTAATAATTTTTTAATATGTTTTATTTCTTTCAGTAATTCGACATCGTTGTTCCTCAGATGCTCCATGGGTTGTTGATTTCTTTAAATCCAACTTATATGAAATATGGAGCATACATTCTAAACACTTAATCCAAGCATGAAGCAAAGACTTTAAATTTTCAGCTATAATAGGCAT